>JALBZB010001226.1:0-11516 GCA_038050625.1 Pythium sp. MPC-2022a
ACGGTGGCGGCTACAGCAATGGGTATGGCTACCCGTCCAACTACGGTGGCTACGGCAACGACTACTACGGCAACAACTACTATGGCAAGAAGGACTACGGCTATGGTTATGGCTACGGTGGTGACAATGGCTACGGCTACGGCTACGGCGGCAATGGCTACAGTGGCCCTAGCTACGGCTTTGGAGGCTTCCCTCAGTACTTCTTCTAACCAGAAGTAGGCAAGAGAGTTGGAACCGTAGGTGTGTAGTGTACTTTGAGTGAATTTGCAATGCAAACGTGTACGAATGTCGATCGCACGATGTAAGAAAATCAATTTGAGTCGACATTGTTTGATGAAAAACTCGCTTGTATTGTCTTTCTCCCTGTAAAAAAATGCATCTCCTCTGGCCATCTTCCTCTGATCTTCTCTCTTCCCAAACTCTCTATACGCTAAAAAACTTCAACTGCTTGTCTTCGCCGCCGCTCACAAACGCCACCTCCGCGGGTTCTGGTCGCCACGCCACGTCGAGCGCCTTGCCGTCGTGGGCCGCGATCGTGTGCAGAGGCACGGTGCTTCGCGAGTCCCAGATCTTGACGCTGCCGTCGTAGCTCGAGGACACGAACAGGCTCGCGTTCGACGGGTGCCACTCCACGGCGCTCACCCACTCCTTGTGCGAGCTGAACGTGCGCTGCACGAGGTTCTCGCCGTTCTGCGTCGCGCGCGGGTCCCACAGACGCACGCAGTGGTCCGGGTGCGACGACAGCACAAGGCCGTCGGCGTTGACCGAGATATCCGTGATCGCGCGGTTGCCCGTGAGCGTCTGGATGCAGCTGTGGGTCGTGAGGTCCCAGAGGCGTACAGATCGGTCGCTGCTGCCAGAGATTACCTGGTGCTCGTGCTGCGGGTGGAACGCCACACCCGTGACGTAGCTCGTGTGGCCCACGAGCACGATCTCCGCCTCCAGCTGGCGAAATGTGACAGCGCTGGCGCCAGACGCCGAGCTCTTCTGCTTCTTCTTTGGCTGCGCATCCTCTGACGCGCCGGACGACGATGGTTCGCCGCTAGTCGACGCCTTGGTGTCCCACACGCGCACAGTGTTGTCCCAGCTGCCCGTGAGCGCCTGCTTGCCCGACGCGAGCAACGCGATCGTGTCGACGCTGTTCAGGTGGCCTGTGAATGCTGCGATCGCCGAGATCTGCTGCTTTGCCGCGTTGTACAACCAGAGCTGGCCGATCTGGTCCTTGCCGCTTGTCACGATGTAGTACTCATTTTGCTTGTGGAACTGCACGCTGACCGACTTAATCGCGCCTTGGTGCGCCTTGAGCGACGCCTTGCAGTCACCCTCCGCGTTGTACACGCGCACCTGACCGTCGTAGCAGCCTGTGACGACGACATCCTTCGCGACTGCGACCGCGCTCACCCAGTCCGGGTGGTTCGTTTCATTCTTCTTCTCTGGCTGCGGTAGCGCTTCCACGTATTCGAGCGTCAGGAGTGACTCCTCCGACACGCTGTTCTGCTGCATGTACTTCTCGAGCGACGAGCGCAGGAAGAGCTCATCGATGAGAAAGTCGAATGGCTTTGGCGTGGCCGTGTTGAGCAGATGGTTCACGACTTGCGAGAGCCCCTGGCGGTTCAGGCGTGTGGGCACCGCGAACGGCGTCTCCGTCACGCGGATCGCCTCATTCTTGGTGACGAATTTCACACGAACCTAGAGAAACCAAGGACAAATGAATGATACAGACAGAGACAGAGCTTGACGTGAGCTCATGAGCGCACTCACAGAGCGCTAGCACTGCTGCTGGCTATGCGCAATACACACAGCTGCAGTAGAGACGGCTATGCGTCCACGCACCTGCGGTCCTTCTTCGTCCATCGTAGCTGCTCGGGTTGCTTTGGCTGTCTGTCTGGTGGCGATTATGATGTGGAAATCCAATCACGCCGCTTCAGTGACCCGACTTTGACTGGAGGGTGAGGTGGGCATCCTTTTCCACCAATCATAATGTATCAAAATGTCAATAATAGACCTGATTGGCTAAAACCGTGTAAAGTATTTGCTTTGAACAATTAACAGCAATTGGTCGGGCATTCACACACGTCGCAGATATCCACCAGGGTAACCAGGATTACAACATGGTTACCCTCTCAAGCTTTCATCACAATTCAAGAGTAACACCAAATGGCGCGACCACCGCCACCTACTCCTCGCAATGGATACGGCGGCGCGTTCGTGGAGCTCTTGGCGGCACTCGGCTACGACCGCGGCGATCTGAGCGCCGAGATGTTCGACGCGCTCTTCGCGCTGCCATCCATGCGTGTGCAGGCGTTCCTCGAGTGGTTTTTGTCGTCTATCACGCCACGCCAGTCGGTGCCTCGAGATCTCAGTAGCGTGAACGACTACGCGATCTACGCGGCCCTCATGGATGGCCACATGGAGTCCCAAGGTCTGCTAATAGGAGACGAGCTAATCGCGCAAGAGCGCTTGTGCCACGCTGACGCGCAGAGAGACGAATCGCTCGATGCGCTGCTCGCGCAGAACGCCGGCTTGGAGCAGGACATCGCGCAGCTCGAGGCACAATTGCAGCGGATCAACACCAAGAACGACAAGATCGCAAAGTTGGTGCAGCGAGCGACGTTGCAAGCGGATGCACACGCGAGCAGTAGCTCTCAGCAGTTTGGTGTGGAGAAAGAGCACTTCAGCGAGGTGTGCATGTGTATGTGTGCGATAGAAAGTGATGTATGAGGCGGACTCCTCGATCTAATAACGTCTGTCTACTGTGTTGTTTGTGTCATTCATAGCTGCTTGCAGAGCTACATGCACCAAGCACAACAAGCAGGGTTGCAGTATCAAGTGAGCGTACTGCACAGCACATTAGCGCACAGATCGACAGCATCATTGGGCATTTGGCTGCACACAGCATGGATGATACGCCTCCGCCGCCACTGCAGCCATTAGCACCAGGCAGGCATCACACAGACAACACACAGGCACAATGGAGAGAGTTCATGTACCAGCAGCCTTTGGCAGCACTCCAGGACTTGGAACTCCGCAATCTGGACGAGCTCAAGTCCAAAGTGGCATCGATCGTCCTGGGCAACCCCGATTCGCTCAGTCACGGAGGTGGAGGGGCTCTCACGTTAACAACAGGATCTACAGCGCTGAACGGACACTCGACAACCGAAGTGGGTGTTGGTGCCATCAGCCAAGACCAGCAAACACAACAACCGCCGTCGTGGCTTCATAACTCGGACCCCGCAGCTCTCCAGCTCTACGAACAAGACGCTCTCATTTACAACAAGTACGTTGGTGTATAGTATATGTGATGGTTATCCTCTAGTGGTGAATTAGTACTAACGGTCATCGCGGCTACTGTGATACGCTTATTAGGTGTTCATTAGAGCTCGCGCGTTTGGAGAAAGCGTACGCGATTGGCGAGCAGGATGCGCTGCTTGCGCGCATGCAGCTCGCAAAGAACGAGTCGCTCTGGCAACAGCTCTCCGAGACCAAGCACTTGCTGTTTCAGCAGTACCAGCTCATGAACTCAAGTGCTGTGAGTACTAAGCGCACGAAGCTATTGGAGTCCATTAAAGCCGCAAAACAGGAGCTCAAGAGGTTTGTGCACAGCGTACTCCCCAAAGTGTTTGAAGAGATGGCGTTTCTGAAGTCCACGACGATCCTGCTGGGCAACTACGAGCAAAAGCTCTGGCGCCAGGAGTTCCGGTTCCTCAAGCTGCGCGCGCTGCTGGACGCTTTCGACCATCAGCATGGACGGCTCAAGTAAGCATGTACTCATCGATGTTGCAATTGTTTTGTGTGGCGTAACTAACAATGCTGGTGCCTCGTTGATCAAAATGATTGCAGACTTGTGCACCGCCTGTTGGATGCCGAATGGGGAGATCTCGTGGCTGCAGACGCCATTCTCAGTAGCTTTTTCAAAGACGTGCAGACAGAGAAGTCGGAGATCCAAGCGCGTTTGTTGACCCATGACGTCACAGCCAATGGCGGGGGTACTCGCAGTACCAACATCAGCAGTGGTGCCGGTAGCTCAACTCTGCGCTCCAATGTGATCCCAGACGCAGATGAAGTCGCGCACACGCTCTACGACTACATCCAGCATCGCGTTCAGTCCAACCAACAGCAGCACACACTACCAAATGGCGGCAATACTGAAAACACTCGAAGGCATTCATTCCGAGTGCGCACGTTCGACGAGCTTGTGCGTCTCTGCAACCAGACGCGCGCAGACGAAGCCAGCATCTCCGACAATCTCAACCACGTGGAACAGGAGTGGCTCCAGGTGTACGAACGGCAGCGCGAAGGCTTGCTGGCGCTCCGAAGCGAGCTCTTTGGGGATGCAGCGTCGTCCACACCGATGCTCCTGCCACCAAATTTGGTGACTTTTCTCCAGGAAGTGGTCGCTGCAAAGGAGCACACGGAGCAGGAGTTGCACACCGCGCTCGAGTCGCTGCGCATGAAGAAGCGCGAGATCTCCATGGATCCGTCCAGGCGGGAGAAGCAGACGGAGAACTTTGTGCGCCTGAGGCAGGAACTAATACAGAAAGGCAGGCTCCCCAGCTTCTAGTGATGGATGAATAGATGAGATGAGATCCTTGGCTGTTTGTTATACATATTCGACCGTAGGCATGAGGAACAGTGTATTTGTATTGAGTGTTTGCAGTTGTAACAATGTAGAGTTTGTTGATAGCATTAAGCAAAGATTTGGGCTGGTGCTCATCATCTTCAGCTCAATCCGAGCAATTTGTACTTGGAAACAGTTTCAGCCCGTGTTAGGTCAAATCGTGGTTGAGTGGAGGCGTCACAAGACACCTGGGACGTTCACTCCCTGCCGACGTAGCACCACCGATTGGGTCTCTGGCCCTTCGAAGGTACGCGGGGCGACCCTCGCCTCGGATCGCGCTTGTTACCACCTTCCAGGTGTTCGACGCGGCGTCTGTATCTCGGCCCCACAGCCTGGAGTAGGACTTACACCTGACCAACCCGTGACGCAAGATGCTGGCACCCCTGTTCGGTCGAGGGTTCTTGCAGATCTGGAACGTCGTACACTCGCCCAGCTCGCACGCGCTGCACCTGTAGCTGGTGCGGAATTCATCGACCAGGTACACGTCGTAGCCCGCCTTCCGAAACATCGCCCTGAAGCCCTTGTCCTTGACGAGCTCCATGAACCTGTGGTGCTGCCTCTGATCCCATCCTCTATCGCGACTATTGTCTCCGCTCCCGAACAGCTTCTTGAACTGCTTCAGAAGACGAGTTTCCGTTATCTGGCGACGCATGTAGCCACCCAACTTCAGCTTTCGGAAGATGTACTGGTTGTACACGGGGCTTAAACGCCTGTTCACCTCGTTCTTTTTATCCACGTAGGCTTTGAAGCGCTCGAAGTCGGCTGTCGATCACCTCCTGCTTGCGTTCCTGTACGTAGCCCCGGTACTTCTTCGCCTTCGTCTCTTTGCGGCGCGTATCCTGTGTGTATCAGAACGCTGTCTATTGCTTGGTGTCTCCATCGACGCAGTACAACAGGCCGCTCATGTTGGGATCGATCGCGACGATCGTCTTGTCCTTCAGGGATCCGTAGTCGATAACCTCGTCGATAGACGTCTCGCTATCTCCTTTCTTCGCTTTGATCACCCGCTTGCTGAGAAGATCCTCTCGCTTCAGAAAGATGCTGCAGCCAACGCTGTCCGTCTGAATCTGGTGGTCGAACGTGTACCCACGCGCGCGGAAGCACTTCATGTTGGTCTTGAAGAAGAAGGCCCAGATGTTGTCTCGACGGTTGACGAGGTTGCCCTTCGTCAAGTAATTGCTTTGCTTACCCTGTTCCTCCGTGAAGCAGAGGTTGGTGAATGAGGCCGTGTCTATGCGGATGTGTTTGAGCACGACGTGAAGTAGTCCTGTGGTGAGCACTGGATGTCGTATAGGACATTGTCCCTTTTTAGATCCCTCACAGGGAGCACCAGGCGGCGCTGCTCGTTTATCCACGCATGGTAAAAGGGGTGCGACGTCTTCGGCGGGTGTGGCCTGAGCAGGTCGTCCTTGACCCTGCGCAAGCGAGCGCACAGCTCGTCCTGGTGACTCCTCGTCTCCCTCTTGCTCTTCCTGATGATGGCGACCAGTTCCTTCTTGCGCCACGGCACGTTGACGTACCGCTCGACGTACTCAACGTAGTGCTGCTTGATGTTGTTCTCGTACATGGTGATCACGTCGGCCGAGAGGTAGTCGAGCACGGTGTTCATATGTCGGTAGCTTAGCTCCTCCGACACATACGCCTTGTAATGCTGCTCGTAGAAGGCTTTGAGTGTCGTCTTGATGATCTGCGTCTCGACCTTTGGACGCCTGTTCTGATAGGGCAGCTTGCAGAGCACCTTCATGACTGAGGTCACGAACTGTCTGTTGGGCGTGGGCAGTTCGTCGCCCTTCTCGCAACAGTGGAGTAGGTACAGCTGGAGCAGCTAGTGCGTGTGGATCATGATCCCGTTGGCCCGTAGCGCGGCGTCAGCCAGCTTCTCGATGACGAGATCGTTTCTGACGACGCTCTTGAGGCTCGTCTTGACGCAGCGGTAGGGCGGATCCGGTGGCTCCTTCAAGTTCTTCGTTCGCTTGATATACAGGTGGTTGCTTGGTTAGGTTGTGTTGTGGTGAGGAGTGGATTGTGTGGTTGCTGGCGAATAGAGAAGTTTTTTGCAAAGCTATCTCTCTTCCTCTCCTGCGTATGGAGGACTGTGTCCGTGCCTGGAAGCGCATTACAGACACTTTAGATTTGTGTCCCACGCACAAGTGCCCTACCCATGTGATTTCTGGTATTTCGCAGGCTTGTTATTCTGCTCCCTATCATCCTGTCATAACACTGGATCAAAATGATCCAAATAACAGAAAGCCCAACATCTTGAGTTTGTGGTCGCGCTCCTATCGATCACTTCATTCACTCAACTCCCAGAAACGCAGATGGCTGGCTGGCAAGAAATTATTCATCCAATTGGCTCCGAGGCTCGGGTTCCGAAAAAAGCATGGTACTCGGAGGCTTCAGACACAAATTAAAAGTGGGTTCAATCAGGAATCTGAATTCCTGCTGGTTCAGCACGGAAGGAAGTCGTTGAGTTGATTTCGCTTCCCAGTCTACTATAAATCATAAAGTCATGAGTGGTTGTCACACAAACTGTCCGTCGTGGACTTGGGCTTGCCAGGCTCGCAAAACACTCAAGGTTTCAGTGATCTTATTCGCAATTGTCCACGTTGGGCTCGGGTGGCTGAAGTGACTGCCATCTAGATGATTTATTCGCAATCGTCGCATCCCGCGTGAAAGTATCTTTTCATATTTCACTTTGTTGGAGTTGTGGATTTTTGGAAGTGGCTTCATTTTTTGCTTTGGCGATGTCGCCTTCATTTCGTCTTTCTTGACGACGACGTGGATTCACACAAGAACACCAAATGATGCGCGACGCAGAACCACTTGGCAGATTCCCAACTACGATATTCCATCGCGGTACAATGGTGAAATGCAGTCACAATCTTATTCTGTACTTCGTACCCGCTCGTTCTTGACTGCATGGGTTCAATCTGAAGAATCAGGGCAAAATGCAAAAAAGATGATATATTTTGCAACCCAAAGCGAAGAGGTCGCCACACACTCACATATCACTCTCAGCATTTGGGTGACAGTATCTCTTCTATCCCCATTAGGTTGACTAGCTTGATAGCACCACCCATGAACTCGAGCCTAACGACAAAGAACAACGCATAATCAGTCATCCGCTTGTTGTCCAATTTTGATCGAGAGCGACATGGAGAAATGCTCACAGCACCCGCTGTCTCTGTTGAAGGTGATCGTGTGTGCGACTTGTGGTGTGTGCGTGCGTATGAGGATCAAGTACCAGTGTTTGGCAAGTGTTTGACTTGACTCCACTATGGCTCAGTTGAAAGGTTGTCTATATTACTAGAATTTAGACGGAGTGACTACTCAATCTACTTAGCAAATGGCTGAGTACTTTAATAAATACTGATGTACACTATGCTAAACTTATATGTTTTGTATATGGGTGTCTGGGTGAGTACTTTTGTTTTTGTCAAAATCCTATCATACAGCATATTATATGCCATACGATAGATTTATAAAATTTCGGAGGTTTTCTGGTGATTTCTGGTAAATTTTGGAATCGGTTCTGGAAAGTTAGTGGTTGTCACAGGGACTATTTTTAAGAGGTCTTTGATCATTCTGGATCGTCGGCGGTTGACAATCGTGAAAACAGCTGCGAGGGAGCGTTTTTTGTGGGTCAGTTTCGAATTTGCTGTGGAGCAGCACAGCAGCAGCAGCAGTCACAGCAACAAAGCAGCAGCAGCCGCAGAGCAGCAGCAAGTAGTCGCAGGATCAGCGCACCCGCCTGCATCAGCCGCAGCCGGCTGACAGCGCTGAGGAGACAGCACTCTCCGCCAAAAAGTGACGAGCTGTGTGGTTCGTGCAGGCGTCCGGTACAAGCCACCAGGCCTCTGCTTAATTGTCGGACTGTTTGTGTGTCGTCCGGTCGATGAATCGAGCCGCCGGTAAGGATCTGAGTAACATGATGAGTACAGTTTCTGAGAGCGATGTGGCAGACGTGCTGGCCGGTTCGATCGCGGGAGTTGAGAGCGCAGTGGTGCGCGATGAGCCAGAGCAAGTAGAGTCGACTGCAACAGAGGTTGCCGCCGAGGAAGGTGTCGATGGCAGTGGAGACGAAGCGAGCGAAGACGAAGAGGTGAGTGAAGGCGAAGGAGCGAGCGGAAGTGTTGAAGTAAGCGATAGCGAAGAAGCGAGCGGCAGTGATGTCGGACCAAGTCCAGACGACATTGGTAGCGACAGCAGTGGTACAGGGCGAAGCAACGGTAGCGCCGACAACTTTGAGAGTGATAGCGAGGAAGAATTCAAGAGCAGCGAGCCGCCGCAGAAGGAAACCCGGCCATGCAGAATCCCGCACATTAGCGACAGCGATGAAGAGGAGAAGGACAGTGAACCTCCGCAGCAGGAGGAGGCGAGATCGCGCAGAGCTTCGCGCATAAGCATGTCAGTGAAACTGAAGCCCAAGCGCGTTGCAGCCCCACGCCCGGACCCCACACCGATTACTAGGAAACGTGTTGCTGGTGGTCCGTCGGCGCATTTGAAGGTCGTGGTCATGAACGTCGTGGGCGTAATTGACTACGAACCGAAGACTGACAAGTACCGGGTCCTGTGGGAGAATCACGACCTCGAGTGGAAGGCTCCGATCAACCTCCGCAAGAACTACGGCCTTCTTCTCGACCAAGCCAAGCTATGGGTGACGGAAAACAAGCGCGCCCTCAAGTTCTCCGTGTGGCGCAAGAAGCAGACGAAAGGGTACGCCGCTGACAACGAGTACCAGTGCGCGTTCATGGCCGTCGAGTTGGTCTTCGCAAGCTTCAGGGTGGACGACGCGGGATTAGAAATACTTAAGGCAGAGTACATCGCAAGCTGTGCGCTGCAGGATAAGCAGTACGACGTTGGAGTGACCCGCGCGCAGTTCGTTGGGTTCGTGATATTCGTCCAGGCGCAGTCGGAGAAGCTCAGTATCGACTTGCCGCGGTTCTCCAGCAAGCTCGTCCAGCAGCCAGGGAAGAAGACCTTCACAAAGATGTGCGGCATTGAGTTGATGCTCGAAGGTCGCAGCGGGCGATTCGTCTTGGCTGCGATGTCGCAGAACTGAGAGCGCCACTGCATGGCGATCCTGGTCCGCAATGGAGTCATCACCGTTGGCGATGCGGACGGCTGGACCCCTCTCGCGGAGCACGTGTGGCTAAAGAAGGCTGACTTGTGTTGGTGCTTCGAGGTTGTGGTCTTGCAGCCCGGTCGGAAGCGGATTCGCCTTCGCTGCAGCGACAAGTGAGAGCGTTTCTTGGTCTAAGTGAGAGAACCCATTCCGTTTTGCCCCTTTCCACATTTTTTTCTTGTGTCCGGAGTGTGTTCGTTGGGAGCAGCAGAGCCGGTGAATCCGGTTGCAAACCTCCACCTTCGAACTTGAGCCACCTCTGGTGCAGTGAGAAGATGCGCGCTTACCAAGCGAGAGATCGCGGGTTTGACCCCCACCTCACACACACTTTTTGCGGGTGGTGTGGGAACTCTTTATCGGCGAGCACTCGACGAATCGTTGGAGAACCAAGCACGCAGCTGCGCTGAGTCCCTCAGCACTCTCTCGCTATCCTTCAATCCAGTCGTACTCGATGCGATCTGACCAGACCACAGAATCGCCAAGGCTGGAATTGCTACTGCCTAATTTGTAGGTACGAACTATCCGCTCCAGCAAATTCGGCGAAGAGTTGGTTGGTTGACAGTTGCGCGAGGACAGAATCGAGAGTATCCCGCTGGTTTCGATCGTACTCGCGGCGCATGAGATGTCGAAAGTGCGTACTTGCAGTGGTGAAGATGGTCCAAAGTGCGGGTCGGAACGGGGTTGTTTTTTTGCCGTCGAACAAGCACCGATTGCGATCTGACCAGAGGAAGTGCAGCAGTACTGTACGAAGCGCTCCACTATGGCTCAGTCGCGCAGTGTTGAGTCCCAAGCCTGAAGGTTGCCGGTTCGATCTCCGCCTAGGACAATTTTTTTGTGCACTCGCGGTCGGCGTTGGAGCGTGTGGTTTTAGTGCAGTTCGCGCGGACCGGTTTGCGCACGTCCGGTTCGCACCGAATGTTCCAGAATACCAGCGGTTTAAGGCGTGCCTGTTTTGCATTTTGTATGTTCTGTGGTCAGAGAGCGAAGAGAGAGAGGGAGAGCACAGGGTGACAGGGAAAGATATCAGAGTAGGAGCTTATTTTGTTCGTACTCGTTAGCCACACAAATACACTTTCACTTTTGCGTTGACCGCTTCTACAACAGTAACATCCTCACTCAAGTTCAACAGCATCGCATTTCCACCTTTCTTGGAGCCTCTTCACGGGTCCCAGGATTGAAAGGCATGACCAGCCAGAGCAAGCAGAGCATAGGAGTTTAGCGCTGCGCACGGCACTGGTGATCGATTGCCTGGCGGCTTGTCCAGGGGCATCATCGTGCTCAGCAGCGAAATCAAGATCGACAAATCACAGAGCGCAAAAAGTGTATTTTCTCCATTTCATTTTTGCAGATTTTACGAATTGTGTCTTGAAATTCAAGACTCAAAGGATGGTTCGGAAAACAGTCAGCACAAAAGTGGCACAAACAGTTATAACAGTAAATGGGGCATCGAGGATGCTTTTTGCTCTCGCGAAGTCATTTTTTGTCCAATCATACTCACGTTTTAGAGAGAGACGGAACATTTTATTCGCTGTCAACACGCTTCAAATCGCGTGAAGAACAGCAATTTAACTTTCATATGTAACGGGGTACACACGTTGGGTTACGCCGCCGTAGCCCAACTCGCCTTTGCCTTTGCCGAACACAGTTCGCGCAATTGTTTTACGGCCGAACCGAAGGTTCGCCGAACTTAGCATTTGCCGTCGGAACGTACTTTACGACGGCGAGAGCCAGCCCAGAGGGCGGCTCCTTTCATTGACCATAATTACAGATTAT
>JALBZB010001227.1:0-11501 GCA_038050625.1 Pythium sp. MPC-2022a
CGCGCGAGCAGGACGACAAGGAGTGGAGGGAGCTGCTGCAGCAAATGAAGCGTGATCTGGCTGCAAAGAATGAGAAACAAATAGCTCCAGAAGTGACATCAACTGACAGGATAAGTTGTGATGGCCAAGGCAATGAGAAGTATGGCAATGGTGTCAAAGGTGTCACTGCTCCACAACACTCAGAATTAGCTCTTCGCCAGAGCGAACCAGCACCCAAACAAGATAGCCGAGTCAAGACGGCAAATGCAGTCGGTTCGAAGACTGCATCAAAGAGCGAACACATCAAGCCAAAGCTCGCGTCCACTTTCAAAGAAGCAGCCCGTTGCCTAAGTGATGGTCAGGTTTCGGGAACCGATGCAGTAACTACCAAGCCAGTGAAAGCTGCGGAATCACCTACCAAGTCCACGACCAAGGCTACCGTTGCGCCGAAGACAACTGCATCGACCATCACAGATGTGAAAGAGGGAGCCGAGGTGCTTCGAGTGCTTCGCCAGTCGCCTCCGCCAGTCACGGGCAAGAGAAGCCGTCAGGCAGGTGGAGGAAAGGAGACCTCGGGAAAAGCAACATCCCATCAGCGAAAACGTGTAAACCGTCCACGTCGAGCCTGAGGTATCAAAGAGAGGCCAGGCCACAATTCCTAGTAAAAGTCGATTCTAATAATTCACGATGTGTGCTCCCTCAATTCATGTGGAGGTGGTACACGTTAGATTTCCAATCCTTCGTCGTAGCAACCCATCACAGTATTGAGTAGGTACGACAAACCAATAATTCCAACTGCTAGTATTGGTCAATCTTCATGGCAGAAAGAATGTTGGACACGATCCAAGCTGGATCCAACCATCCAAGTTGTCGCCAGAGTCAACCAAACATTATCCAATCCCCTCAAAACAAAAGAAGACAGAAGTCAAATGAGGTAGAGTAAGGGGGAAATCGGGACGCTGCTGCGGGCGTGGCGGAGCGTGCTCCTGGTGCCGCCCGTGCGCCACAAAGACCCCGCGATCTTGAAGAAACTCACGGCGCTCTCGGGCCGCAAAGCCAAGGCGTGGCACTCGATGTTTGCGATCGTCAAGATCAAGAAGCGGTTGAGCGCCTCGCTCAAGGTCGTGGAGCTTTTCCATAAGGAGACTGAGGAGCAAAGCGGCGCGACAGCGTGGAGCGACCTCTGGTTCAAGCTCGACACGGACGCCCGAATGCGCTGAATGCGCACCGCGTCGCAGATCGGCAAACCCAGCAGTCTGACGACGTTGTCCATCAAGCGAGTGATCGTGGCTGTGCGCGAGCTGGTCACTATGGAAGTAGAGTACGCTGTTGCTCTACGACTCAAACTGACAGAGTGAACCACCGATAGCTTCACTAGTCAACCAAAGGTAGTAGTCACTCCCGAGAGGTCGAGTGACTCACCGTCAAAAGCGTTATCAAGTTCCAAGACGCTAGGTGGCTCACAGTACCGCTCGCAAACATCGTCGCCAAACGCCGATGGCTCACCGCACTCGACCGTGCGACCGTCGTCTGCTGCTGGCCGAGCTGCACCATCGCAGGTCATCCCCACAATAGCAGCAAAGAGTAGTTGTGAAGTCACCTTCCCTCATATTCTTGCTCCAAGCGACGCCCACGACAGCACCGAGACTGAGAGTGACAGCGAACCTCGTGTGTGCGAAGACGAACCTGACCTTCACGACATTGAGACCAACTCAGGGGACTTTTTCGAAATCTCAAGCTCGAACATCCTAAGCCATAGTCGTGTTCATAAAGCTTCTCCTGGTGACATCAGCATCGATTCAGCACCCAACCGGCCTTCGCAAGCGACGGTGGCGTCTATTGTCCCCGAGAGTAGCACCGTGTGACCAAGAAAGAGAATGAAATCGTCCCTCAAATGCAACTAGATTTCGGGACACAAGTCGAGAGCCTGTAAGCAATGGTGCACCAACCCAATCAGCTGGCCAGGTAGCAGAGTGACCTGACCAAAAGTATCCTTTGCCAGGTGAAAGTCAAGCGAAGTGAAGTGGACCAGCGTGGTGGACGTATGAAGCGTAAGGAGGACATCATAACGACGAGGTTGCTGGAGCAGATCATGCAAAGTCAAGCCCAGAGTCAAGAAGAGCAAGCTAAGCTTGGGGATACCATTGCTCAACTGCGCCTTGTTCAAGATGAAATGCGAAAGGAGTAAGCTGAGGTCAGGAACTTATTGGAGCAGTCGATCAAAGAGAAATGCGCGGAGAAGGCACAGAGAGAACAAGAGCGATAGCAAGACCAAAGAGAGAGAAGACAAATAGAGCTAGCTGAAGTGCAGTTAATCAATGAGAAGCGCGCCGAATAGACGCAGTGTGAACGAGAGCGATATCAAGACCGAGAAGAGTGGCGGCAACTCGTGGAGATGTTGAAGGAGTGAGAGGTGAGACTCCAGGCAGAGAAAACAAGAAGTGAGATGTATAACCGAGCGAATCTCGTCAGCGTCATCGATAAAATGACACGAAATGGAAGTGGTATGACAATACCAGTATTAATCGAACACGCAGTCATCATTGAGCCTGCATTATCTGGGCCAGTGGTAACGACAGCTCCGACATTTAGTGGAATGGGCCCTGAAGTTGGTCATGGCATTGGTCGTGACAACCCTACTGAGGTGATGCCAGTTTCCGTGGCATCTACCTTCGGGATTCTTGCGCAGACTTGTCTACCCCATTGAGACACCTGTCGAGGATCCTCAGCACGGTCAGCAGCAGAAGCGCAAACGAAAGCGCTTGTGAACATCCATGGAGAACGATAGGAGATAGCAGACGAACGACGTCCCCGCTCCGCCATCTCGCACGAACAAGAGTCAAATACTTGGAAATTGGAGATTGTAAATGGTCCTTGATTGTAGTTCAGATATACATAGTTGATAAATTTGAGAGTGTGGAAGTTTCAGCTACGTAGTTGTTAAGCTTGCCCGACGCATATTAACCAGGTTGCAGTCAGGGCGATCTAGCTTCTGAAAAGGATACCCATGTAGGACAGGCAATACGTACTACACCAGCAAGTCGGTTCTCAAATCTAACATGTGGCACCAATGCTCACGCCCGCTGGCAGATAAATCAAGGGGGGTCAAGCTTGAGCGATTTTTAGGCTGCACTCTAAACGAAACAGCTCGTAATGCAGAAGACAAGCCAGCGCAATCTCTGAGTGAAGTCAAACGCCCCAACAAAGGTGTGTCGACTGAGCCACTATGTATGAGGTAGTTGAAAAGGAATCCCGCTGGCAACATTCCTGTGCCGGTCGAAACTCTTCGAAGCTGGGTGAGTGATTTGACCACTCAGACAATTGTATGAAATCCTCAGCGAGCACGGCAGAAGATGCGCACACGAGAGCTGTTACACAGGTTCCTGGGAGACGACAGGGACATCGAGTAGAATGATTTCCCCGCACTGTTACCTCGCACAAATGGCAGCCCGGCATGGGGTCCACCACTGCATCACAAATGGTAGCGGTTTAAATTGAGCTCCAGTGGCATTGATGAATTGTTTCGTTTAATCACTTGGATACTCAACAATTCGTAAGCAGTGGTGACGACTGTCACGCACGAGATTTTTTTACTACTTTTCCGGTAACTAAACTCAAAGTAGATTGACTTGATAACCCATCCAAATAATGTCCTTCTTTTGTCACTTCGATCAGAGCGAAACACCTGGTTGTTACAGTCTCATACCCCCACTTTTGACATCTGAATCTGAGAAAAGGGGAGTTGCTTCCATTTCTGGAAGAAAACAAATGAACCAACGGGTGTGCGCGAAAGCTCACACAAAACCAAAGGAAGCCGAAAGAGCGCACTCATAGTATACCCGGAAAGATCGTCACCACCGGTCAACGATGGTCGGCGCGAGCTGGAGTCGCGAGGAGCTGGCAGCCATGATGCGCGCGTGGGACGACGCGCTAGATGTGCCACCGCACCGTGGCTTCCGCCTGCTGGAGCACATGTTCCGGCGCTTCGCGGAGCTCTGCGGCGGCACAACAGACCGCACCGTGGGCTCCATGGAGATCAAGCGCAAGTACATGAAGAACATGGTGGACGTCATCGCGCAGTTCAATAACCTCCACGGCCGCAACGGCGACGGACACGACGTTGACAGTGAGGAATGTGGTGCTGAGCATGGCGGCGGTACCGCCACGGGTGGTACTGTGGACAACAGCTCGTTGGTGTCGGCTGCTCCAAGTCAGCAGCAGGCGCGGTGGTTTGAGATGAAGCGCAGCGAGCGCAAGCAGTGGTTCCTGCGCCTCAACACCAAGTCCTACAAGTTCGCCAACATCGACGAAGAGACGTTTAGCTCCGTGTACAAACTCATGCAGATCGAGCGCGTCGTCTACGGGGATACCATCGCGACAGGAGAAGAAGAGGTAGTATTGGTAGATCAAGGACGGGCAGACGAGTCAGCATCGAGATATTCTGATACCAGTCCTCGCGGAATTCGAGTAGCACTGGTTCGGAATTCAGCGGGAGACTGGACAACCGATCGCTCGAGTATACCACAATCGCGACCTACAGTAGCCCCCGATATTCCCAGGTACCCCCCTGCTACTGCTACCACCAGGATGCCTGCAAAGCGTGCTCTTCTGTCGTTGAGAAGGGATGACTCGGCGTTTGATCGCCTCCTCGCTTCGTCTTCTGGACGACGCGGCAATACTGTGATGATCGACTCTGGCTCGTGGAGTGATGACAGCGACAGTGACGAGAGTGTCGACAGCGATGGAGACAACGGTGGTGATACCAACAGCTACGACTGGGGTCAGGCGAGGCAGTTAGCGTCGCTCCACTTTCAGAATCAAGACGATGGCGAAGCAGGAAGAGTCGACAAGCTTCGTCAGATCGGCTCAGAGCACATGGATGTTCACAAAGCTTCGGATGCGAACGATGTACATTCAGATCAAATGGGATCGATGATGCGAGTTCAGTATCATCGACATGAGCCAACTGCCAACCCTCAGCTGCTTAGCGCTGTACATCCCCTCCAAGCCCAGACTGCAGAACTGCGAGGGGTCCTGGACCAAGAGCGAGAAGAGAGACAACGAGAGGAGCAGATCTGGCAGTCCGAGTTGATGCGAAGAGACCATGAGCGTCAGGAATTCGCAGAACTGGTTGCGCAGATAAGCTCAACTCAGCAGAACGACGCCAAACTCCAAGAGCTGAGAGATGAGGTGCTGGTGTTGGTTCGGTCGGAGGAAGAAGAGCAACGAAAGGAAGACGAAGCAGAGAAAGCTGAACATGAAGAGCACAACCGGTTCCTGGACGAAATCAAGCGTGACGACAAAGAGCGAATAAGATTTGAGGAAGTCCACAAAAGAGAACTAGCTGAGAATGCATCCCTCATGGAAATGCTGAAGCAGGAGCGGACTGACAGACAACGAAAGATCGCCGAGCGCATGGAGATTCTGAACCAGATCAAGCTGCTTCAAGCAGAAGACCATAAACCCAGTGAAGTAATTGGTGAAGAAATTCCCGATGCTCGAAGCATTGTGGTCAATAGCGAAGCCACTCCGGATACAGCAGCACCAGTGATCAACTCAGTGACCAACTCAGAGCCTCAAAGCCAAGATGCTGAAACTGGCCGACCTGTGCGCAGAAGCAGTGCCCTTCCAATCCAGCGAGGGGCAATCGTGTCACCCTTGCGAACGCGGTCTGGAAAACTGAAACGAGAACTATCTTGCGTTAGGGCTCATGAAGTACTTTAGTAAAGATGGATGCATGCCAGAACATCTTCATCCATTACAGTGTTCGCATTTCAATCCACAAGTCTGTTTCTCTTCTGACCAGTACTCAGGCTTGGATCTTGGTTCCCGGTCTCGAAATTCTCCTTCGCTTCACTGGAACTACGCAGGTAAACTTCGAAGTAGTACGTTCAAGAAGTCACGATCCGGATTGATAAATAATATCGACTCACTGTAGTCGAAACGAACCAACACCTTTCAGAAAGGAATTGTCGTGTAGTATATAGGTGCACCTTCTCCAAAGTATCTGAACAATAATGCAAAGGTTTATTTGCTACTTCTCTACGTCGGTAAAACGAATTTGCCACCACACGATACATAAATCACCGTCATCCACATTAGATAGTATTCTCTTTCATCCGACTCCGACTTCCTCTGGTTCGATACGTCGGAATAGGCTGCACACCATCTGAACCTTGCCCTGGGTCCGCCACTGAAATTGGTGGTGAATTCTGAACCTTGGCTGGCTGATCATTTCTCTTTCCAGGGTCTGACGACTTCGCATCAACAGTTGTTGCTGGCTGGTGGGAAACTTGTGCTAGCACGATATTCTCAGCTTTCGGAGTCTTTCTTGTTTTCGGCACCTTCTCAGGTTCTGGGGTCGGCTGCTTTGCTTGTATAGTGATGGATTTCTTAGCTGAGACTCGCGTCGAACTCGGTTCGCGCGGTTGTACCTCTTTCTCTGCAACCACCTTTCTTTTCTCTGGTTCTCGAGCTGGCACTTCAGTTACCTCTGCCAGGACAGCTCGTTTCCGCTTTCGATCTCGCCCTGGATTTACTGACTTCGGTTTCTTCGGCTGATTACTTTTTGGTTTTGCTTCTGTTGCATTCGGTACCTTGCCAGTATCCCTCAAATCCGTCTGATTTCGCGATGTAGACCTTGGAGCTGACTCCCTGCTAGCTGCTAACTGCGCAATCTTGTGAACCTTGACTGTTTGATCCTTACTCTTCACTTGAGTCGACGGCTTCGCATCGAGAGATGTAGCTACCGGGTGGAGAACTTGGGCTGACACGGTATCTTGATCCTCTACAGACTTTGTAGCTGATGAAGATCCCTGCAGCGTCACGGGAGCCGGACTACGTTTCGCTTGAATGGTGTTGGACTGCCTCGCAGTGACTCTATTTAAACTTGAATCGCGCGGTTGCAACTTTTTCTCGGCGACCACCTTTTCTTTCTCTGATTGCTTGATGTCAGCGTTGGTCTCCTTTGCCAGGATAGTTCGTCTTCGCTTTCGTTCTCGTCCCGGATCGGCAACCATCGGCGTCTTCGGTTGATTGCCACCATGTGTTTTCTTTGTCGCATTTGGTCCTTGAACAGCCATCTGATTCTGCGGTGGTGTAGACCTCTGGGTTGTCTCCTGGCTTGTTGTTGACTGTGCTACCTTCGGAATCTTGACTGATTGGTCCTTGTTCACAGCTTGATCTGACGGCTTCGCTTCGAGAGGTGAGGCTAGCTGGCGGATAAGCTGTACTGGCACTGTATTCTGATATTTTGGAGCCTTTGTTTCTCTCGGCACCTCCTTCGCAGGTTCGGGACTTGGTTTCGTTGTGATGGCACTGGACTGTCTTGGGATGGTTCTCTTCGGACTTGGTTCGCGCGGCTGCAACGTCTTCATTTCAAATACTTTTTCCTTCTCTGGCTCTTCGATTTCAGCTTCGGTCTCCTTTTCCAGGATAGCTTCGACCCGCGTTCGGGCTCGCGCTGGAGCTACTGACGTCGCCTTCTCTATCTGGTTTTCAGCATGTTTGTCTTCTATTGAACTCGATGCATAATCTGTTGTCCCCACAGTTGCATTGTCTGGCTGCATCGATATCTGAGTCACCTCCTGCTTCGCTTCCGCCTGAGTCATTTTGCGCCGCATCTCCGCCAGATCATGTCTTATTAATTTCACAGCGCCATCTCTCGCACTCGCCTCTTTCTGCAACTTGGTCATTTCTAAGCGCCTCATCTCCGCTAGATCGAGTTTTAGTGCGGCCAGTACGTCGTCTTTTGCATTCGCTACTTTCTGCAGCTTGGTCGTTTCCAAGCGACGCATCTCCGCTAGATTAACTTTTAGTACCGCCAGCAAGTCATCCCTCGAACTCGCCTCTTTCTGCAGCTCCACGATCTCCAACTTGAGCGCTTCCGTCTCTTTTTGTCGCGCCGCGTCCCGCTTCTCCCACTGAGCCTGCATCTGATTGATCTGACTCACAAGCAAGTGGCGTTCGTCTCGACCCTCGGTTCGAATCTGATCAAGCTGCTCTGCGAATCGTTTGTTCCGCGCAACTTCTGCAAGGTCCCTCTCGTCTCGGTGCGTGTTCTGTTTCGTCTGAACATCTTTCATCTGCGTCTTCAACTCCAGCACCGCCTTGTCCATTTTTCTCATCCTCTCGAGATCCTTTTGTCGTGTCTCTTGGCTCAGCATTTTTGTGCGTATTGTTTGATTTTGCAGAAATTTCAGGTGCTCGGCTTGCGTCTCTAAATCCTTGACAATCTTAAGCAGGTCCCGATCGACGGGCAGTTGTCTTTCGACCTCACGACGAACTGTTTCTGCTTGCGCTGGAACTGAAGTTGGAGCTTCAAGTTTATCGCCATTCGCGACTGGTGTGATTTTGGATAAATCGGGTGCTTTGATCGGAGGCTCTGCGGACGTTTCCTTTTGGGCGTGAGTTGAAGCTTCTACGGTTTGCATGCCTTGTTTATCATTCCGATTACCCTGATGAGCTTGAGGTTGATCTTGAGCTTGAGCGTTGATGGCCCCTGCGGTGATTGTTGCTGATGCTTCGATTATCGTTCTAGGTGGCATCTCTATTTCAGAAGAAGACACCTCGTCGGGTTGCGATGCTCTTCGACCGACCGAATTATTCTGCACAGGAATTTCAGTAGCTGACGCACTGTCTTTATGGTGCACTAGGACGCCTTCACTCGAGCGAGTTGTAGTTGAAGCCTTCATCTCGTTGTTATTCTGCGAAGCGATCCCGCTAACAGCAGCCTGAAAATCATTCTCCTGCTGCTCCACATCTTCACTCGAGCAATCAGCGCTTGAGGCTGTTGCCTGATTATCTTCTTCCGTATCACCGGATCCAAGGTTTTCGTCTTCGTCCTCACCCCAAACTCCCGCATCACTGTCGCTTTCCGTGCTGCTACCATCGTACCCAGCATCATGGTGGTGGTGATGGTGTTGATGGTGGCGGCTGCTGTCAATTGCGGATTCATCTTCCTCCTGGGTTTCACTGCTATACTGATCTACACCATTGATCACAGAAGCTGTGGTCGAAATAACAGCAGTAGCAACGGCTTCCGTCGCCGGCGTCTGCTCATGGATGCTGCTGCGTTGCTCGCCCCCACTCGTATTCGTATGAACTGTCGATACTGCAACAGCAGCAGCAGCCGTCGTCGATGCCACCTTCTCCAACGGTCTCGCTATCAAAGCTGCCGCAAGATCAACTGCAGCTTGGGAGCTCATCGTCGCTCGCTTCCGTTCGCGCACCGCTTGCCGCTCACCTTCGTTCTGCTCCTTCTTCACGCGCGGAACGCTCTTGGAGAGCCTTGTGTACTCGTATCGCTGGGCCATCTCCTGGAGCGCCTTGACCTCCCGGAACGTGTCGATGTTGATGTCTAGGTACGTGTACGAGCGCGTGTTGTGCTCTTCAAACCAGTCTTTCCGCTCCGAGACACTCAGCGAGAACCACTTGAGCTCCCTAGTAGGATCATCAGCATCAGTAGTATCACTAGTCAAGCTTGGTGCTGCGACCTGCTTCGCTTCTTCACCCTCACCCTGCTGTCCTTTCGCGACGCTCTCGTGGTACTCACAGATGAGATCGGCCATGTTGCGCAGCGTCTCGCGCTTGAAGCAGACGGACGCGAGCGCACGCGGAGTGGCACCGCCACAGCGCTCCACGAACTGGTCGAACATGTGCGTGCGCACCGTGAAGCCCCGGTACGCGGGCGCCTCGAGCGCGTCGCGCCAGGCCGCGAGCATCGCCGCGATCTCCGACGTGCTCCACTTGACCGACGGCGTCGCTACTTTGCTGCCGCGCTTGCGAGGCATCTCTTCGCTTTTTTGTTTTGCGGCAACTTTGCTGCTGATGACAACGCAGTGGTTGTCTTTTGGAGAATCGAGATGCAAATATATGGAGTTTTGTATGGAGCCGCGGCAACACCCAGAATGGAGTGAATGGGTGGATTTTTGATCAGTCATCGTCAGTATCTATGTTGGCTTTAAAGAGAGGAAAGTGGTTGGGATAACAGATAATATGTATTATCCGGTACCAAATACTGAAATGAGAGTCCATATTAAAAGTGATTGTCTTGCGAATATCCAGTTGTGATAGCGGATAATTCATGTTGTCCGGTATCAAATATCCTGATTTGTAGCATAAACATGCATTATTGCAACAAATAAATGGGGATTTGTGCGGAAAAGTGGATAAACCCGAGATTCGTTGGGAAATTCTGATGTTTCGTAAAGTGCGCGCCACAAGTTTAGAAAATTTACACTTTCAGCTTTTCTCATAAACTACTGCGCCAAACAACACGAAATGCGGCCCAAACGAATGAGCAAGAAACGAGAAGAAGAATGACACTACGGCAGGGCTACACATCGCAGTATTGACGACAGTACAGGAGGGTACTCCTTATCAGTGGGAAAAGGGGAGTTTCGCTGTCGGTGAAACTTTGGTTTTCAATGCGTAATTCTGCGAAATTAGTTGTGCACAGGCTAGGTAGTCGTAATAAACGCACCACGACGCTTATTAACCTCGACACAGCGCTTTTGCATTGAGTGCAACAAGTTTTGGAGCACTTCAGGGTCCATATCATTCCACACTTTGAGAATTGCTACCTTGAGCATTTATTTGGATCCGTATTGGCGTCCGTTCGCGTACACACTCCTCGTAAAGATGCACAAAGATGCTCAATCGGTTTAAGATCAGGAGACACGGCTGGCCACGCCATTGCCACCACATTATTGTCTTTCAACCACTCTCGAGTGTTGCGAGCTCGGTGACTTGGGGCGTTGTCGTGCTGAAAGTTTGACCTTGGACATTTTTCTCGCGGAGAAACGGGAGCAGGCGGCTGCCTAGAGTCTCAACGTACTGCGCTGAGTCTTGGTTGGTGTCGACAAACTTCAGCTTGGTCTTCCCAGCGCTCGAAAAGGCACCCCAAACCATTATCGATCCCCCACCGGAGTGACGCTTGACAGCAACGCGCTCAGGAAACTTGGAATTGTGCCAGTAGCTCTTCAAACCGTCTGGCCCATCGAGATTCCAATTCTTTTTGTCGGAAAACACGACCTTGGACCACTCCTCGACGCACTAGCCAGACTTCTCAGTTTCCCACATAAACCGGTTCTTCATGTGTGCTGCATTTATGATTGACCCGTGCTTCATCTTCTTCCAATTCATGTCAGGGTGATCTTGGAGTGTTCTCTGGACCGTACGGATGATACAGGTGCGTTTACGCTCGCTATAGCTTGCGCTGCGCTTACATTACCGGCCGAAATCACCCAGACTATCTGTAACCGGGCGTTCCCGAGTTACGCAACACAGCGCACAGAGTGAGGAAGTGTGTATTGAACACCTTCCACAAGGACTCGTGACGGGGTTGAGAACGTGCTCCTATTGCCTGCAGATGCAGAGCAATAAACACAGCTCTCTGTTGCCTGCGTCTCGCAGAGCAACGACGCGTTTCTATTGGTATCCTGTACCGACAGGGACCGCACAATAGACTCCTTCTATTTAGAGGGGTAAATCGTGACTGTTTATTAAAGTACGAATGCGGT
>JALBZB010001228.1:0-11499 GCA_038050625.1 Pythium sp. MPC-2022a
CGTCTTGACGCCCCCACGGCTAAATGGACAATGCCAGTGGCGAGGGTAATGCTCACGGTCACTTGTAGGTCGATTTCAAGCCAGTAGCATCACGCATTCGCCCTCAAATGGCTGAATTTTGCGCTGTCCTTATCATTTTGTCGTCCTCTATAAACTTATATCGGCCATTCCTGTGGCTCTAAGAAGTCAAATCGAGCTGCGATTTCACCACGAGAGTATTCTAATGACGTTCTCTAACATACTAAAAAAGCTCGTCCGCAAACACAAAACTCGAAAAAAAAAATCCACGTAATTCAAAAAAATTTGCTGTCCTTAACT
This sequence comes from Pythium sp. MPC-2022a, assembly GCA_038050625.1. NCBI lineage: Eukaryota > Oomycota > Peronosporomycetes > Pythiales > Pythiaceae > Pythium > Pythium sp. MPC-2022a. The sequence goes on from JALBZB010001228.1 coordinate 319, forward strand.
TTTTGACGTGCACTGTACTATCAAGCCACTGTCATTTCAAATGATGGTGGCTTGAACTGAGAAAAGCGCTCCATATTTACATTTGTCGCAATCGTTCCTGATGGAGAACTCATCCAGAGGTCGTTGAGGCCGTTGAGCTCAGGTACCCAAGCTGTTACGTCGTAAACCAATTGCGTTTGCTGGAATCAGTCAGAATACAGTGTTGAGCATGAGCGCCAGTCTCAATGGCGACCATGCGCCGCTTACCGAAGATGGCAATGCGATCGCAGAGAGTGGAGGTGCGGACGCCGCTGCAAAAGTTGCAGAGATCGAGCGCGTCGCCGCCGCGAGTGCAGCAGCAGAGGATGCGGCGGCAGCAGCTAGACGAAAACAGAATCTGGATCGAAAATGCGGCACGCTGGGCGATTCAGAAGAGGTCTGCGCGCAGCTGATTGGTGAGTTTGTCGAGGACATGTTCATGGAGATGCAGGTACTGGAGGAGAACGAGCAGAGTTTTGCGGTGGTCGCGATGTTCACGATCGGCCAGGTGTTTGACAGTTTGCGAATGGGCGGCATGCAGCCAAACGAGTCGCTAGATCGAGTGACTGCGGTTGATGGAGCGAAAGATACTGTTGCTGGGAGCATGCAGCAGATCCTCAAACCGGATGATGCACTGGCAGGTGAAAGAGAAGAACCGGGAACTACTGGCGCAGGCAGGAACCCAAAGCAAACACCGAATCGTAACCATTCGCGCTCGGGAGTACCCCTCAAGTTCCTGCGACTGCTGTCGTCAAGTCTGGAGAAGCAGCAGAGCGTCGCTCTCACCGCGTTTCTTCAGTTCCCAGCAACGGTGTATACTGTAGCCGCTCACCCCGCACAACAAGGTCATCAGCATCATCACAACAATACCAGCAAACCTAGAGGCGGTAGTGCCGGGGACAGTGGGGGCTGGGCGATCCCAGCGTCCGAGCTGAGTACCTTCCTGCAGCATTTCATCACCGCCAGCAACCTCAGCGTACTGCCCAGCGCCGCGCAATTCGTGGTCGAGGGGAACCGGAGCACGCTCGAGAAGAAGCAGAAAGCACCAGTCAAGCTTTCGCTCGCGCAGATCCAGATCTGTGTCCAGAAAGCGCTTTTCACTGCCGAAGAGGCTGCACAGAGAGAACAAGAGGAGGACGAAGTGAGGGCCAGAGCCAAGAAGCAGCGGGGTTCCAGTGTGAAAGAGATTGCAGCTGATACTGATGGGAATTTGCTACTCCGCGTGTTTCAGACCGAAGTGCTGCAGAGTATTGGAGCTATCAACAAGAAGACCCACGCAGCGGCCAAATCTATTCAGCCAGGTAAAGAAGAGAACAAGGACGATGAGGATGATGACCTCCCTCTTGCCTGTTACCTGGACGAGAACGATCAGATGCCGCCACCAATCGACCGCAATGCGCCAGGGAGTGTCTCACGAAAACCGACGGCAAACAGCAAGCAGGGACTTGCTCGTAGAGTGCTCCTGGCGATGAAAAAAGGAGGACCGACGACGACAAACAGCAAGTGGCTGGCGCTGCGTACCAAAGTGATCGTGAAGGACAGCACCACGACAGAAGTCTCGATCGAAGCGGATATGAGCCTCAGTGTAGTAGCTACTCAGCGACAGGCACGTCCGGCATCACCGATGGGCTTTGCGTTTGTGCAGCAACCACCACACTCTCAACCTCCCAAGAAGAAGTCGTTTGCGACGCTCGCTGCCGGACCGAATGGGAAAAGCGCGATGACAGCTTCAGCAGCAACATCAGGTGACAAGAAACCTTCTAGCGGCTTCAGTATCGAGCCAGATGCGGCTGCACTGTCGAATATCTTCTCGCTTGGGACTCCACGACAGATGAACGTGGACGAGCTGGCGCGGCGCAACGACATTCTCGCACTGCTCGAGCGCGAAGAGATGAAGAACGAGCGCCGCATGGCGAACGCGTCGATCGCCGCGATGACGATGCTCGTGTCCAGCAACCTCTCGGAGACCGACAAGACGTACCAGGCGTACGTGGTCGCCAACTCGGCGATCATTTCTCCGCTGTCTCAAGCTGCTGGTGTCATTTCTCCTACAAAGAGTAGTAGTGGTGGTGAGCTACCTGGATCACCATCAGCAGCAGCAGGAGCAGCAACCAGTTTGAGCCCCAAGAGACCAGCGAAGAAGAACCCGAGCCACAGTCACCACCATCGAGAACTGTCGATGCGAACGAAATTCGACGTCGAGAGGGAACCTCCGGCGTTCGTGGTCTCCGAAGGCAACGCGCACGTCCGCGACGAGCTGAATGTGCTCGAGATGGCGTTGTGCTCGCCCATCAAGCGGTCGAAAGCACGAGGAACACGCGAGCAGCTCCACCATCAACAAAGCAAACCGCCGCCGCCACCAACACCACCAGCAGCAGCGCTAGGTGGTACCAATGGTATGAACAATGGGAACCACGCAGTAGGTGCAGCGTCTCCGATCAAAGTGACAACGGATGCTCACCCTCATGACCCGCATCGCTCGACCCAAACCGCGTCGTCGCATCTCCCGCAACTCGAGACGTCACGCCTGGCTGTGGGCGTACGTGCTGTGGTCCGCGGCGTTGAGAAGCGCGGTCCGAAGCGCAGTCCAAGTCGGAAGTCGCGTCTAAAGCTGCACAATTACAATGTGAGTACTACTGAAGGTGAGGCCCCTCTTGCTAGTACACGCCCTCAACCTTCTAATGCGGTTGCTTGTATGTGTTTTTACAGAGCGGGATAGAGACCACCGAGGCAAACGACAAGGACCAGGAGCTCCAGGATTCCCCACCACCGCCCATCAAACGCCAGCAGCATTCACCAACCTCTCTGAATACAATGATGGCAAACAACGAGAGGTTTCTTCCGCTCATCCCTCCCGTGTCGCCCATCAAAGCGAGCCCGCATCGCAAGCACCACGTGAGCTTTCACGGGAACAAGAGGAGCTCAAGCAAGGTATCAGCAGCGGCAGCACCAGGAGAAAGCGAATCTGAAAACCGTCGAGCTACTCACCAGCCCTCAGCAAAGCAGTCCGTGTGGGAAAAGAAGACCTCGTCATCTCCGAGAGTTCGCAACCGGTTCTTTGCGTCTGGGAACACGACCAAGCCGCAGAAATTCCATTCGTTTCTGTTTCAACAACACAATCATGTTGGCGGCAATGGCTATATATATGGAAGAGATAGTAGCGACGACGACGGTGTTAGAGGATATGATGACGGCGACGATGAAGGAGCGAACCTGTTCAAGGTAGGTTCTCTATTCACCCTTATTTACATAGGTCAAACCACTTTATAATGCTGTCGCCTGTGGGTATATTTCTTCCTACAGACGCGAATCGAGGCCCCCAGACGCAGTTATCTACCAGTTCACGACCAAGCGTAGCTGTAGAGAATCAATCAACCGATGATGGACGCCATGGGGTCTGCTACCTTAGCCTTGGAGGAATCGGAAGAAGAGGTTGGGTCTGTTGCGATGATCGGCTGCTGACGCGCGGAAACCATCGTGCGGCCAAAGAGACTGTAAATATCGGTGGACGGGTGTTCCTTCATGTAGAGCATGGCGTCTTCGATGCGCATGGAATCCTTGTCTTGGCACCCGACGGCTGCGAAGATCTTGTTGATGAAGTGACGCGCGACCTCCTCGACCTCGTCGTTCGCTGAGACGAGCAGACTAGCAAGGAAGAACTGCATCGCCTCGCTACGATGGATCATGCCGTCGCCGTTCAGGTCGTAGACGCGGAAGAGGAACCCCACACGCTTGGTAATCCCGCCTTTCTCCAACGAGCTCAGCGCTTCGACGAACTCTTGCCACTCGAGGATGCCCGAGCCATCGACGTCGAGGATCGCGAACACGCGGTCGATGAAGAAATCGTCCTCAACCGAGAGCTGCGGAATGCCGCGGTGGAACGTATCTTTGTCGATGCCTTTAGGCACTTTAGAGATCGAGCAGAGCGCCTTGAAGCGTGCCCAGAGCGTGTAGAGTTCCGTGCGGCTGTACCCGGTTTGCTCCATGAGCTGCGGGATGTTCTGCTCCGTCAGAAAACCGTGCTGCTGCGCGACGACCGAGGCCGGATGGCATTTCCGGAGATCGAATTCCGAGAGGTCCTGCCAGATGAGCACCGAGGACTGAGGCGTCGTAGTTGTGGTTGGTTCTCGATGGGAAGTATTATGGTGATGGTGATGGCTTTCTGTTGATTTCTGGTCATCCATGGCTGCTGCTGCTCTTTTGACGACAGGCTGGTGCGGAGCGCAATGACCAAGACGACTCTTGTGATACTGCTGAGCAACTTCAGCTTGACTCCCCCACAAGGTCGGGAAGCAAGACACCGAGTCGCTCTCGTCCATCGCCGAAATTGGCTGCTTATCTCTCAGGTTTCGTCGTTTGAAGCGCTCGCTGTTTCGTTTGGGCTTGAGCTCCACTGCTAACGAAGACGACTGACGAATTTCGTCCTCGGCTTTCAACGCGGATCCGTTGGGCTCTCCTAGCGCCACTGCTGCCTGCAATGGCTCGGGCTTCATGAGCCACTGCTGTCGCCCGACAAAGGATCGCCCCTGCTCCTCTAGCGACAGCTGCGCCATTCGCATGCTGTAGATCGAGTTCTCCGACATTTTCGACAAGCTGCGCTCTTCCAAGGGCTTCTTGCGCGCGAGTGAGAACTCGCGCATGAACGCGTAGTCGAGAAGCGACCGCGAGCGAAGCGCGTCGAGGAAGTCGGCGGTCGCAGCCACAGAGGTGCGCGGGTGCGGGTGCTGCGGCTTGATGGGGAACTTTGAAACAGAACTGGATGCTGCTTGTGGTACTGTGGCTGGGAGCATGGAGAAGAGCGAGCTGCTGGCACTACTTGAAGAGCCGAGCGCGTCGAACTTCATGGTGCTCAGGCTCCTCGGGGTCCTCAGTTCACCTTCGCCACTCGGCCGTGGGGATTTGAAGCCATCTTTTAGTGGTCCAGAGCCTCCAGGTTCCAGTTGAGGAGTTTGCGAAGAAGAGGGAGCAAATGGATCAAGTCTCTTGTATGGGAGCGCGTAGGTGGGTACGTTCGAGCGAGGGGACGATACAAACGAGCGCTTGAAGTGGTGCGCGTCCATGGGGATCATTCTGGTGCTTGTGCCTTGCCAATAGGCACGGACACGCCAATGAAGAGAAAGTAAGATGCTGGTGATCTCACTCAGCGCATGTACTTCCTTCTCTCTAGCTGACTTCAATGGGCGCAACCGCAACAAAGAACGAGCGAGAGAGTTGCCTGGTTCTGACTACCAACCTATTCATGGTGGGGGAGCGAGCGTATTGCCAAACTTAGAAATTGTCGAGTTGTGTGCTGATTCTCCAGCCTATTTTAACAGAAGACGAAGACAACGTGGAGAGCTTCAAGCCACCCACGGGGATGCAAGATCTGATGTGTGAACTGGCCGTCTAACAGGAGGTTTCCAAGTATGAGCTCAAGAATCAGAAGACGCTACCAGGGCAACAGGAAGAGCCTGGCTTTGTGCTCACAAGAAGGTCGGTTATGTAGGTGTCTGAAGTTTGCCAGCCAGTGCGAGGGCTATCGGACATCGAACAAGTGATGCGAACGAGACGAAGATGCCAGTGACACTATCACACATGAGCCACGTGTAAGTTCCTGGTTGGCTGTCGTAGAGCCCAAGCGGAAGAGCAACAACCACGCGTCAAGCCAAGACTCATCAAAGATTAACAGGCGCGCACAAGGCAACCATTGCGACATTTGTGAGTTCAGGTCAGCGTCGTTTGCGTTTCCTGATCACATGAGAGAGGAGGAGACGATACTGCTTTCATAGCGTCATCCAATCGAAATGCTTACGGACCGCAAGGTACAGAGCCAGCCAATCAGTCCCAGCCCAGCGACTGGAGGAAGCTTTCTGCAAACAGAGGTCGAGCGATTCGAGCGAGGAAAATGCGCTCGCAGCCGCGCATGAGGGCAACCCACCATCTCAGCTTTCAAGGACTGATCCTTCTCGTCTTTACCAAGCAAGATCCCCAGCAGACCAACGACCAGGCCCAAGACCTGTAGCAACAACCTGGTTTGAATAGCAGGACTGAGCATCGAAAGTGATCCGCTGGCGGTGGATTTCTGAGACGCAGACGTATCAGAACTACATGATCGCAAAAGCAGGACCAGCATACGGTATCTACAAGCGAAAGCCTCGAGACTGGGCTTTCCTCGTGAACCGCGTGAGAGGGGCAAGGAAGACCTCCCGTCAAATGCAAGTGCACCATCTCAGCGGCAATTTTGAGATGCACCATCTCAGCCAATACTGTAGGGTTGGTTGCGCTGCCAAGGAGCTTGCAAGTCAGCGGAGAGGTCCAGTGCAACCAACACAACAAGGTTCGTGCCTGGATGCCCCATCCTTTCTTGAAAAGTCAAACCAGAGCGCCCCTCTCAAATTAATCTGGCCCAAGATTTCAATCATAATCAATCAATCAATCACAGCAGCAAGGTTCTCTCAATCAAGCTGGGAGCACCGGAGTTTGCGGTTCTGCTGGTGGCCGGGCTCAGGCTGAGGACTCAATTTTGATCAGCTCCGAGCTCATTTTGATCCGCTTGCAGCGAGTCGAAATGAAAAGCAAAGCCAAGTCCTCACCACCGCGTAAGTACTTTGATCAAAACTGTTCCTTCCGTCCGACTTCTGAGGCACGCAAGTCGAATGCCTGGTCTACATCGCAAAAGTAGCAGCACAAAAAGACCAGGAGGATGCGAAATGCAAGGGGAAATGGGAAAAGCTCCAGCTTTAGGACAAGAAGAGAGACCAGCGACGACGACGACGACAGGAGGGGAGGAGTGAGATCAAAATGATACAAACTGCCGCTCGGAATAAGGATGAACGAACAATCCACCAGTTTAAAGGTCCATTTTACGAAAGGGGCTTGCGTTGTTTGCACTTCAACGTCAGCGCTTTTGTACCATAAAATGGTCTGAACCCTCCTGAGCAGAAAAATCCCTACTTTTTACGATTTTTAAGGGTTTTGTCACTAAGAACATAACCTGAAGTTACACGGCACATGAAAGTAGGGATGGATATGATAATCCACCATGAAATTATCTCGGACGAATTAATAAAGTGAAAAGCACACTTCGTTAACTTAGGGACCCATACAAACATTCAGTGACATCGCCCCAGAAGTGTATTTCTTTTCTGAAAGGGTTGGAGGCGTTACACCTCTTGTATCCGATTAGTATAGGGATTTGTATGTGAATGAAGGATTTGGATGTGCCGTTCTCACCCAGTATTAACCCTCTATATTACGTAGCACTCAGAAATGTCATTTATGGAGTATAGGAGAGAAAGAGTATCACCTCCTATATCGATTTGAGTCACCGTACGGGGTCGAATCGCAGAAAAAGTGGCGCAACCTTCAATTTGTCTGTGGTCCTGTTCACTCGATACATTCGATACAAACATCAAGAGAGCGCTCTATTGAACAGGGTCCGGAGAATGCGATTGAATTGGACTATCTCAAGTGGGTAAAACCCTGGGTCACTCGCCTTCTCCTGAGTAAATCTGTATTTGTTGCAAATTCAAGCAAACATTGTCAGTAGCCCACTCTAGCCTTACTTCACGCTGACTAAAACCAGTCAACGATTTGAGGGTAAGAGACACGATTGCGTGCCATAAATTGCGAATTGCAGTACTATCACCACGCAACTCTCTCACATAAAGTAGAGGTATTACATTTGGTTAACGACAATTGTTCTTATCTTCTTCGCAACTAAAAAGTGCTCAGTCCACTATCGAATCGAGTTCTTTTTTTGGTTGCGAAGAGATTCGAGAGCCTCAACATAATGTTGGACATGGGATGGGATCTGAGCAGGGCGTCCATTTTCATTTTGATCCGCGATTTATTAATTGAAGGTAGGTATTTGCACCCCTAACCACCTGCTAAAGTGCCCAGGAAGAATTAATCTCCCCCGCAAATTAGGCTGAGCACGTGCACTTCGTCAGTTCGAAAAAGGCAAGACAAAAAGGTGAGAGAGCAGAGCAGAAGCCCCTCGTCTCGCAAACAACCAAGGACTGGCTCCGGGTGAGTGAGTGAGTGAGAACGCTGCCTCTGTTTGTTTAGCCTTCAGAAAACACTCAGCGGCCCAGTTAGGCACGCACCTGTTGTCTGCTGCGAAAAGAGCCTTCCTGCCAGTTCATGACGCTTATGCGACACCGGTTTCTTGCCTGCCTGTTTTGCTTGTTGCTCTCCAGGTTTCCAAATGGGATTGAAAAACAGACAGCCGGCGCTCTTGCAAGAACAGAGGGACGGTCGTTCCTTCTCTTGCTGCACGTGACCGACCAGGATTCCGTGATGTGATGTGATGTGATGTGATGAGTGGCGGCAGAGGAGTGGATTCACCGTCCCTCTCTTTTCTTGTCTTGTGAGCAAAAATGAAGTGGGCATGCCACTTTTTTGTTTGTTTTTGTTTCCTGTCCAAATTATTAATCTGCACATAATTTGCTCGTGGTTTTGATCCTGACCGTCCGCTTTACGCGTTTTGCGAATGATATTTAAATTAATATTAATGCTCACAGAGGCATCGCAGAGATGAAATCTTTTCGCCGACTCGCGAAACCACATCTCCTAATCTTCCTTTTCGCAGCTTCGAGACGTTGAATGTGGGAACTTGCGCACTGGCCGCGAAACCGTTACTTTTTATTAACGCTCCCCCAAAGTACGATGGCACCGCCATCTTGGATTTTGTATGCTGAGGGACCACCTCCCTCTCGCTTTTCAGTTCGAGGAGGGCGACAGGGGCATGGTCCCCTCCAATACAAAAACCAAGTCAGCGGTACCACCCCAAGCCAAAAAACCCAAGGTTTTTCAATCCAAAAACTCGAGAGCCAAAAGCCGTAAATAGTTTCATTTTGCTCTAGATACGTGTTTCCGTTTTTATTTTGCTGTTTACGTATCATCGTAAATACTGCCAAAAGCTGTGTAGCTTACTCCATCTGGTGTTGCCAACATGATATGTCACGCTGTGAACAGCAGCCTCCAACAGATCAAACGCAGTACAAAAATATCACTTTTGACACGACGACACAAATGGTAAACATAAATACCATCACCAAAAGATTCATCTTAGCGATTCGTTATTAGTTCTCCGGCTTTGAAAATAGGTATTTTTATGCTCTCCACAACCTGATCGTTTAACAAGATCAGTTAGAAAATCCAAGGAAATGGTGCGAAGCTCAGAAATGACGGCTGAAGAACGGAACAACATTTTGACTCTTCGAGCTGCAGGTTTGATCGTGCGAGTATCTGCTGCTGCTGTGAAACGATCTGTCGGTGTGTGTGCCAAGGTGTTGCCGACAGCGAAAAAACCCAAGACAAGAAATCGACGCGGTGGCCAGCGCAAGACCAGCAAAAGAGATCGATGGCACATCATTCGTCTTGTTGCGGCAGGCGATGGGAGCGCAGCGAAGGCGAAGGACAAGCTCAAGCTGTCTTGCAGTGTCCGTACCGTTCAGCGCATGCTCAAGGACGTCGATTGGTTGGCGTACAAGAAGCGCCCAGCTGAACCAGCGTTGAAGAAACGACACAAGACCAACAGGTGGCGTGGGCGGACGACAGATCGCTGTGGGACGACGACAAGTGGACCACTGTCGTGTTTTCCGGCGAAAAGAAGTGGAGCTGCGACGGTCCAGACTGCATGCGGTACTAGTAAGAGGACAAGCGAGTTTTCGGTGCAGCCCAACGCTCATCACCATTTCAGTGTTGGTTCGGTGATGGTGTGAACAGCGTTCTTGGGTTCGTCCAAGACGGCATTAAAGTTCCTGAGCGGTAAAGTCGACTCGACAATGTACATCGCGATGCTGCGCACGTATTTGCAACCGTTTGTGAACACGGTAACACAAACTTTCCAGCAGGACAACGCCCCTTGCCACTCCTCTCGACAGGCCAAGCGGTGGCTCGAGGAGAACCACATCGAGGTGATGCTGTGGCCAGCGTACTCACCCGACTTAAATCCTATTGAAAACCTCTGGGGGATCATGACCCAGCACGTGTACGCCGGAGGAAGGAAGTTCGATGACATGAGCGAGTTTTGCAACGCGGTTCAAGCGGCGTGGGATGCTGTGGGGCAGGACGGCTCGACATGCTGTCAAGTCGATGCACCGTCGCTGTATGAAAGACTTGCAGTGTCAGGGAGGATATATTTCGTATTAGATCGCTCTCTCCACGCGTCAAACGCATCAAATACCAATCTTCCAGCGTCTTTGATTCCATGTTCACGATCTGTGTCGCCCTGTCAAAAGTGACATTTTTGTATTGCGTTTCAAACACAGCGTTTTATACTCGCTTCTTTGTGAAAAATATCGCTTTTAATTGGCCACAATTCCGCGTGGAAAAATCTGCTGTTTTGATTCTGATTGGTGAAAAAAAAATGTCCATGTTCGCAAACAACTGAGCGTGCCCAAGCTTGCGCGCTGGATCGTCCGTGCAAACCCAAGCGATCCTCGCATTTATCCTGCGGGCATCTCCTTGGAATGCACGGGAAGGCCAAGCACAAGCAGCTGAAGGGTGCGTGGGGCGCATACTCAAGACCGAGTACGGGACAGAGGTTGTGGCCGCTGTCGAAGACGAAGCGGTTGCTCTATTCGAGGACACTGGCAGATTTCTCTCTGGTCCCGCTCCCGCTGCGTTTCCATCGACAGCAGACGTCGACACACCATCCCCAAACGATTTTTTTTTGGGGGGGCGGGTCGTCGCGGTCTTTAGTTTCCCTGACCACGGCATCCCCTGCGAGGAGAAGCTGACATATGGTGATTATCGCACGGGTGGCTGCACCGGCGAGCATCAGTCTGGAGGGTATTTTGAGCTGTTCGCGTTCATGACCAGCGCAACAACAACTCTTGATATATCAATTTACATCTTGAGTTGTCAATTTGTAAGTTTTTTTGTTTCCTCTGCTTTGGATTGATGAGAATATTGTTTTTTTTTTTATTGATTTGATATGAATTTCTAGATCGCCGGTGAAATTGGAAGTTGGTGAGGGCCAAACCGAATTTGATGATCCGCCTTATCACCGACCATGGGATGTCAAGGAAATCTATCTCAAAGTTCAAATACATGCACGCGCAAAGGCTCCAAGTAGGTTTCTCTGTTGTCGGAATCGTTATTTTGTATTAAAGTCTATCTCAGTTAATAACGACCCTGAGATTTGGCAATTGTATGGAATGATTTTCAATTGAG
>JALBZB010001229.1:0-11483 GCA_038050625.1 Pythium sp. MPC-2022a
CGCGCCATGCTCTGGGACTGATCGCACTGCTCGTGGTATCGTTCGTCTGGACGGTAGCGGTGCACATCATGTCGGTGAACGCATCTACCGCGTGCCTGAAGAGCGTCGGTGGCAAAGGCTGCTAGGTGGTGCAGTGGCTGAGTGATGAGGATGGCAAACCTCCTTCATCTACCAGACCCCTATTTGTTCCTGTAGTTGCAACTATTAATCCATTACGACTTGTCCTTCGTACGTGTTTTCATCTTATGTTGCATTGTGCGTCTGAAATGCTCCAGGTGTCGTCGAGCATTTCAGAGGCAACGGGTCAACCTGCTGCTTCGAAGTGCTGTATGTGGTTGCAAGGACACGCAGTACTCAATGTGTCCATTTATTGTAGACATACTTGGGCAAACACGTCCCCAATGTGTTTATTTGATCGAGACAGCTTTGAAACAAAACAAGAAAACGTTCCTTCAACTTGCGAATTGTGGTTTTACACATTTTGGCAACACGAACTGTTATAATATGAACAGAGGGCATGTCTGCTGGCATGGGCACTGCTGTGTTGCTATCTGTGCAATACGTAGTAACGTTACGCCAAATAGAGATGTCTGGTGTACTATACGTATTGCACCGCGAGTACACAAAACACGGCAGAGTGCTTCAGAGTGTGTGTTTCTGTTCGGGGCAAAATAATAATGACGCTGCTCAGGCTTCAACGTGCCCAGTGAAGCGCTTCAATGCGCTCAACTCCTCTGGCGCACTGCCTCTTGATGCTCCATACACACTGATCACCGCCAGTAGAACCATCTTGGGCATGCCGACTTCGCCTTCCGCCCGCCCCGCCCCAAGCGCAACAGCTCCCGCAGCAGCAGTGCCGATATACACATACACAGGACCATCTTGGGCATGTCGACTCTGCTTGGGGCACAGGTTCTTGACCATTCCACCGAGAACCAGGGAGTGAGTGCTTCACGGCACGGGCGGTGTGGGAGGCAGCGCTGAGACGATGGCGCATCCTGGGAATCAACAAAACCAATGACACGCAGCTGTGACTCTTCTGCTTTGAAGCTTGACTTGCAAGTCTCTCTGCAAGAGCTAAGGCGTTTTTGGTCGGCCTCGGGTAGATGTGGCCCTGGCGAGGCATTGGGTATTTGTGAGGCCAAGCCTCACGTTGTGAATCGTACTTAAGATAACCGTACTTACATGGACTGCTTTTGTTGAGTAACTCTGCTCATCTAAAATATCGCACTTTAACGAGAGCGATCCTGAAGATAGGCTTTTGCATTCTGGAAAACCCAAGAGCTACGTGGCAGATCCGACACTCGAGAGCGAGCGATGGTGCTGCTGCGCAAGAAGACGGCGCTGCTCTGGGGCTGCGCGGTGGCGCTGGTCGCGCTGATGGCGCAGAAGGATGCGCAGGTGCAGGCGTTCGGCTTCGGCTTTGGCGGCGGCCACCATGAGGAGGTTGACCACGACCACGACCATGACCACCACGACCACGCCGATTTCTACGACGGTATGGATGACGGACAGTCTGTCTGAAAGTGATGCGTCGTTGTTTTGGGTGCGTGTAAGTGTGGTGGGATATACACTCAATTATGCTACTGTATTGTCTCTCTGTGTGCGGCTCGTTGTAGTGCTGGGACTCACGATGGAGGCGTCGGACGCGGAGATTAAGAAGGCGTACCGCAAGCTGAGCCTCAAGTATCATCCAGGTAACGCTGAAAACGATTCGTGGCAACTATGGTACCCATACCAATGGACAGGACGCTCACTAAATGCATACGCTTGAATCCTTTCTCCAAACAGACAAGAACGCTGGAAACTCGGATGCCGAGGAGAAGTTCCACCAGATCGCGCGCGCGTACGAAGTGCTCTCGGACGCGCAGAAGCGCCAGGTGTACGACCTCGAGGGCTTTGAAGGGCTCGAACGTGAAGAGAAGGGCGGTGGTAACCACCACGCGAGTCCGTTCGACGCATTCTTTGGCGGTGGCGGCAAGCCGAAGGGTCCGGACGCGGCGGTCGACGTGTCGGTGACGCTCGAAGAGCTCTACAACGGTGCCACGAAGCAGGTGCAGATCGCGCGCAACTCGATCTGTCGGAAATGCCGCGGCACTGGCGCCAAGGATGGCAAGGTAAGAGACACTCTACTTTGCCTTTTGTATAGGAAGCTAGGTAGCTGGCTATGGAATTGTTAAGGTCACTGCTAATGGTTTGGCATGCAGACCACCACGTGTAAGACGTGCGGCGGACAGGGCGTTGTGCTCGTGACGCAGCGCATGGGGCCGGGGTTCAACGTGCAGATGCAGCAGCAGTGCCCCAAGTGTGGTGGACGCGGCAAAGTGTTCAAGACCCACTGTCCGTTCTGCCACGGCCACAAGGTCGTGAAGGAGGAGAAGCTGCTCAAGGCCGAGATCGAGCGTGGCATGCCGTCCAACCACCAGATCGTGTTTGAGCGCGAGAGCGAGCAGCGACCGGGCATGGTCCCCGGCGACGTGATCTTCCGACTGCACCAGGTGCCACACGCGCGCTTCCGGTACGATGTCTTGCTATTTTGGAGTGGCGTTGGTGTTATTTTGCTGAGACTGACTGTACCATTGGATCTGTTGGACCTACTACAGTCGCGCGAACGACGACCTCCACTATGAGATGGAGATCAGTCTCGAAGAGGCGCTGCTCGGGTACCGCAAGGAGGTGCTCCACTTGGACGACCGCCGCATCAAAGTGGTGCACGCGGAGGTGACGAAGCCGTTCCAGGTGCGCACGATCTCGGGCGAAGGCATGCCAGTGCACAACTTCCCCTCGCAGAAGGGCGACCTGCACGTTCTCCACCAGATCAAGTTTCCCCAGAAGCTCACGGACAAGCAAAAGAAGCTCATCGAGGAGCTCCTAGACTAGCTGATGACATTGGATTTGTTTTGAATGACTGGTGATGGTGCTTACCTCATAATACAAATTGCCCTGTTTGTTTGAACGAACGACTGGATGGATGGATGGATGGATGGATTTAGTTGTATGCAAATTTCATTTTCATTTTCATTGTTTTGGGTTTGTTAATAGGAAGAGAGAACACCACAATAGACAATTTCAAGAGAGAGGTCGAGAGCGAGTGGGGCGTGGAGGTTCAAGCAAACGGCACTTCACGGCTCACTCACTCGCCGTGCTAGCTAGCTACACCTTTGGTTCAAGACCAGAGACCAGACAAACTTATGGGTTGTACATGATCGACTTGAGGTGCGCCTCCATGTCCGCAGGCTTTGGCACCGTCGCGTAGCCCTGCTCGTAGCCGTACTCGGCGATGGCGGCAGCGATCTTGAGCGACACGTGGCGGATCGCCGACAGCGGCGGGTACACGCAGCCCGTGTCCAGGTCCGCCTGTGTGACGAGCTTCGCGAGCGTCTTGGCAGCGATGAGCATCACTTCGTCGTCGACGCGCGTGAGACCGGCGCCAACACACGCGAGCCCGATGCCCGGGAAGATGTACGAGTTGTTGCCCTGGCCCGGCACGAAGCGCTTGCCGTCAAGCTCAACCGGGTCGAACGGCGAGCCACTCGCAAAGATGCACTTGCCGTTCGTGAAGCGGTAGGCTTCCTCGGCCGTGCACTCGGCCTTGGACGTCGGGTTGCTGAGCGCGAAGATGATCGGGCGCTCGTTGTTCGCCGTCATCTTTTCGCACACCTCCTGCGAGAACGCCTTGGCGATCGTGCACACGCCGATGAGCGCCGACGGCTTGATGCGGTCGATCGTCGCCTCCAGTGTCGGGCACTCTGGTGTGTCGTGTGCGTACAGCAGCTTGTGGTGCTGCAGCGAGTCCTTGCGCGAGGTCACGACGAGGCCGCGCGAGTCCACGAGCCAAATCTGCTTGCGCGCCTCCTCGATGGTCTTGCCAGTCTCATGCGAGATCGCGAGCGCGATCAGGTCCGCGATACCGGTACCGGCCTCACCGGCGCCGAGGAACACGAACGTGTGCTCCGAGATCGGCTTGCCCGAGAGCGGCACGGCGGCGAAGAGACCCGCGAGCACCACGGACGCAGTGCCCTGGATGTCATCGTTGAACGTGCAGTGGGTCTTCTCGAACTTGCGCAGCAGGTGGAACGCGGTCGTGTTGCCAAAGTCCTCGAACTGGAGCAGCACCTGCGGACCGTACTTGGCCTTGGCCGCGTTCATGAACTCCTCCACGAGCTGCTCGAACTTCTCGCCCTGCTCGCGCTTCTGGCGGAGACCCATGTAGAACGGGTCGGCGAGGAACGCCTCGTTGTTGGTGCCGCAGTCGAGCACCACTGGCAGGCACATGCTCGGTGGCACACCGGCGCACGCCGTGTAGAGGCCGAGCTTGCCGACCGGGATGCCCATGCCGTTCACGCCCAAGTCGCCGAGACCCAGGATGCGCTCGCCGTCGGTGAACACAATGGCGCGGATGTCCTTCTCCGGCCACGCGTCCAAGATCTCCGAGACGCTGCCGAGGTCGTTGATCGAGATGTAGAGTCCGCGCGGCGTCTGGCGGTAGATGTGCGAGAACTCTACGCACGCCTGGCCGACGGTCGGCGTGTACACGATCGGCATGAGCTCGGCTGTGTTCTCGATCAGGAGGCGGTAGTAGATCGCCTCGTTCGTGTCCTGCATGCCTTGCATGAAGATGTACTTCTCGATCGGCGAGGTCTTCTTGCGCAGCTGCGCGAGCGCGCGCGCGGTCTCAAGCTCCATGTTGGACACGCCCGCCGGCACGAGGCCCTTGAGCTTGAGCTGCGAGCGCTCAGCCTCCGAGAATGCGAGGCCCTATCATACACATAGACAAACAAATAGTCAATCACACACACATCTGCATTGTGAGCACGCCATGAAGTCACACGATCAGCTACAAAGAGAGCTCTTCGCAGGCAGGCAAACAGGCGAGCATAACAGTACCTTGTTGGCGCGCGGGTCGCGGAGCGCCCAGTATCCAGGTTGAGTCGACGAAGACATGGTGATGCTAGTGGTGGTGGTGGCGGGTGCTTGGGGGGCTTGGTCGTCGAGGTGCGCGCTGCAGCGGACGTTGGGAAATGAAGAGACACGAGAGTGAGCGAGCGCCACGGCGGATCTATCCGAAAAGCTCATGAGAGCTCGAAAGCTCACGATCACAAAGACAAGAGCGACTCAAAAGCATCCTCCTTCATCATCATCACGACTCACAGATAGAGACAGGGCAACGGGTGGGGGCTTCTATTCGAGATACGCGGGCTTGAACTCACACTCGAGCCGAGTCGAGCCGTTTCTCCAAACTTGATACGAGTATAAAGTTTCGCGGTGGAGACTCGGCAATTTAATAGAGTGGTCGAAGCGACGTTGAACATCTTCGGCAAATGGGGAAATGAGAAGTGGCAAAATGGCATTTTCTTGGGCATTTTTTTTTGCGGATCACCAGCAAGCTGCGTGGAAGACGTTTCTCGTGGTGGTGAGCAGTACGTACCAGTGCGATGGATCTTCAAGAGGTGAATATGCCGCCAGCAGCGTCAGAGGCGGCAACTCATAGAGCTCCTGGCCCTCGCGGCGCACCGGCGTCATCGTTCAACTGGAGCTGCTCGCAACGCGGCGCTTCGCAGGACTCGTCGAATCCAAACGAGGACGTCATTGCCCCCAACTGCAACCAGCTCTCTGAAGCACATTCACTCCTGAGGCTGTTTGTGCATTCACACTGGTCAGTTAGTTCACACCAGGCAGAGAAAATGCCCACATTTAACACCAGCTGCAGCAGCAGACCACCAGATCAATCCCAGACACGACAAGACCCCATCAATGCTCTTTCTACGACCGCGAGACAACCCGTACCCCCAAGTTGAAGCGAGTGCCGTGACGCCAGCGTGTCGACATGCGCGTCCATCGACTCCCATGCAGCAAGTGTCACGCCGCGAGTGTGTGGCCCACGTCTTTGTGCACGTCATCTCTCCAACTTTATCGAGAAGCATTAACTAAGCGTATTTGTATACCGACCTCTTGATAAAAACGTACATGCTACAACAAACACCCATAAGACTGACGATTCTCTGTAAAAGAAAATCAATACGGCTTTTTAACTGGGAGAAAAATGGCACTTAGTCATTATTTTGGCCAATCACATCATTTAAATGTCATAATTATTATATTTGGCAAAAAATTTGAAAATTAAATATTAACCATTTTGAAGAGGGATATTGAATTCAAGAGGTAAATTTCTATTTGAGCGATCCAACTTAAGATCTCCGAGATTTGCTCACCACCTCAATTAGGAAACCCTAAACTTGAAATTTGTATGTGCGACTCGGAAAGTTTATTATTCACCTGAGCAAATCTCGGAGTTCAGAATCGTGATAATACGTAACCTTTATAAAATAAGTATGTCTGTCAAAACCGGTCATTTTTACTGTGCATAAAAATATAGAGTAATACTGGTGATCCGTTATAGATCGCACATTTACGTTGACAGGTAATCTTGAAATGCTACTTCGATTTTCTTAGCATTATTTGCACCTATCAACAGTCTCCAGAAAAAATATTTTATGTAAATATAATTATTTAGACATTTAAACTGATTCACTTGAACACCTAAATTAGCTACTTGAGAAATCGAACACTGCAATTAGTCGATGTCAGCTAATTCAAAGCCATGCTGGAAGCTCGCACATCGCTCGCATTTCCAGTTGCGCGCGAGAAGAGCACGACGGAAGCCAATGAGTTGCTCATGTAGCTGTTCCAAGGGCAGCCCAACAAACCACACGCTGTGTATGTATGCTGTCCCAAGAGCAGGAAAACAAGATATGAAACTTGTACTACCACACCCCGCGGACGCCAGAGCAGCGTCTCCCCCCACACTTTCTGAATTGGTCGACTTGGTGAGAGCGGAGCTCAATATTGCTGTCTCGCTCATCACGATTCGGCGAACGCTTACTGAACGGGCCGTGATCCGCTCTCGCCGGCCTTCGTTGGACCGATTCTTTGCGGCGGACGGCGAGGAATCCCAGCGGTTCTTGATTTCGCCCATCGACAACGCGAACAGGACGATGGAGGTGTCGATGTTCGTCATCTCAAACCAAGATGTGCGTGTTTCTAGCTTTTACACTGTCTTGAATAGCTTGCTAACTGAATCGGTCGTAGATCACGAATGCTATTATCCGTGTGAAACAGTGACACATAATGGTCCGTGTTATCACAGACCGTTACGCGGCAAGCAACTACGTCACTTGGCGAGCGCTCACGAACGAGATACGAGATTGTTTCTCAGTGGTATTTCGTGGTCGTCGTCGAGGTAACTGACAATGTCCATGCTGCGTCTAGAAAATGGAAGCGCGCTTCAAACAGAGTTTCGGCTACATACACACGAAGGTAATTAGCTGGGCTGAACATCATTGACATTGGTTGGAGACGAATGACTTTGATCTTGTGCATCCTTTGGTATGTAATCTTGGACCGAGAGATTCTGTGGAACGGCTCTGCAAACCGCAGCGACGGTGCGATGACGTGCAACGACGAGGTCGTACAAGTGACACACGGTGGAGAGGTTGTGGTTGATGCTTGTGGCATGTTCAAGAAGCGGTGGGCAGAGTATGATCCGAAGAAACAGAAGCCTGGAAAATCCGATAGTAAGTAATCGTCGCTAGCTACCATTGCTTCATTTGCATAGCCTTGCGTGTGCGGGTGCCGATAATAAGATCATCGGCAAGTGTCCGACAATGAGCCATGTTGCATGTGCGAGGACGTCAGAGATCTCTACGCTCTCGACCATTCGTCAGATGCCCGCTTGTTTTCGTTTGATTTGAAGGTAAGATTGCAGTCCGCCCTCGCTCCACGTACGCTGCCTCGTAGAGAGTTAGTCAGTTGGGAAAAGGTCTCATTTCAAGTCAAACGACGAGGAGCTACGAAGAAGACCGTGATCGCCTCATGGTGGTGCTCTTGAATATCAGTTGGAGCTCTGCGATGCGAGGCAGCAAGCTCTCGAGGACATCTTCATGAGAGTGAGCACTTTGGTCGCCAGCAGCATGCGAACGAGTAAGCTCCTCGTCGCCACGTTCGCCCGATGCTCCACACATCATTTAGCCAGTAGGACAAACAGCCACGCTGATTGGCTGAAAACAGTGCATCTCTAAACTAATAGGCCGACATTCTGCTGGTGCTGGTTAACTTGACGAAGTTCAAGCAGCGTCACCAGCCAGGAGAATCCTTCGGCAATGGTGCAGGTGAACCGGGCGATCGCGCCGCTGCTGCGCGACAGGTTCCCGTCGCTCTCTCCGCGCGCGCTGGACACCCAGGTGCGCGCGATGGTGTGCAGCCTTGGCTGTCCGGGCGGGCCCTGGGACGTCGGCGTGATGCTCACGAGCGACGCGCACATGCGGCAGCTCAACCGCAAGTTCCGCCAGAAAGACAAGTCCACCGACATCCTCTCCTTTCCGTTCCACAAGGTAGAGAGAGTACGAGGCAATGCATGAATAACTCCTCTTATAGGTTATGCACACATATCACTAATGATTGGATGCATGTATGGATGGTGGTGCTGGTGGCTTATTTAGATATCAAAGCCCGGTCGCTTTCCGCGCGTGGCGTCGCGAGAGGAGCGCTACCTTGGGGACATTTACATCAGCCCCGCGTACGTGCAGCAGCAGTGCGAGCGCGGCGAGCTGGACGACGACGCGACGCTCGAGACGCGCATGCCCGTGCTGCTCGCGCACGGCCTCTGCCATTTACTGGGGTGCGTTTGCTTTCTTCATAAACTGCGTTTGATGGCAATTGTACACGTTTTGTAACGCTTGGGTATGGCAGCTGGCTGATTTTCAATTGAAATGGATGGATACATTTTAGATACGACCACGAGAAGGACGACGAGTTCGAGCGCATGCAAAAGGCGGAGGCGTATATTTTAACTCGCTACGAGCAGTTCCTAGCGACGCATCATGCGAAAGACCCCACACACGCGGAGTCCTAGGCAAACATCACAACAGACACTCGTGCTATTCGGCAAAACTGGTTTCCATCATCATCGTCTTCTTGGCTGAGCATTGCACACTGCACACTGATTGAACAACAGACGGTTGGACCACTGGCTCCCACACTCACGCTCTACTTACTTTCGGTCCTCCAGCGCTTCATAAATAACGCTCGTCGCGGTCTTCATTATCATGGTCGTGAAGGACACGTGCAGCACGCGCGCGACGAAGCCCGTCATGGCGAAGCCCGCGACCTGCTTGATGCCGCCGCGCTTGAACTCTTCGCGGAACGTGTCGATGACGCCCACCTTGGCGCCAGCCTTGGACGCCTGCTGGATCTGCGCGACCATCACGTCGATCGGCAGCGTCACGAGCGTGCTGAACACGCCACCGAGCAGCGACGCTGTCATCTTCTGGCCCGTCGTGAGCACGGCGTTCGGATCCTGGCGCTTGTACAAAAAGTTCTCGGACTGCACTGAGAAGAAGAAGCGCGTGGACCAGTCCGCCACGCGCTTGAGCGAGAACACGGTTGAGCCCTTCATGAGCGCCATCACGCCCTCGTTGCGGATCACCTTCATGCCCACACTCATCGACTTCTTGCACGTCTCAAGCGGCGTCATTTGCTGCCGGAACACCGGGTCCGTCATCACGCGCGTCTTGAGCAGCAGCGTGGGGCTGAGCGCGAAGCCCTGGAAGCCGCCGCCCGCGCCGCCGGCGATCACTTCCGCCGTGCCCTTGCTGATATTCTTCTGCTCCACGTACGGCTGCAGCCCCTGGCGCGTGATCGCGTGCCCCCACGAGAACACCGAGCCCTTCGCGACACCCTGCAGCGCGCCCCAGGGAAAGAAGCCATCCCAGATGCCAATCACACCCTTGGTATGCATGATCTCCTTGGTCAGATGCACGTACGAGCCCGGCTTGGTCTGCTTCATGATCTTGATGAACTCCAAGTAGTGGCCGAGCGCGAACTCATAGCCGAGCGTGATGCTGGCGCCGATCAGAAGCTTCAAGCCGGGTTTCTCGGTGGTCTCCTGCTTGGCGATTGCGCTGCACGCCATGATGCGAGGGTGCTGGCGGTGCTGTTTCTGCTGCTGCAGGGCGAGGGAGAATGGATACATGCGCGCGTTGGCAGGAGAGAACGCGCTGCTTCTGCTGCTGCTGGTGGGGAAGATGGACACAGGCAGCATGGTCCTGTGTATGTGTGTATCGGCACTGCTGCTGCGGGAGCTGTTGCGCTTGGGGCGGGGCGGGCGGAAGGCGAAGTGCGGAGGGGGATTTGCTGCTCCTGTGTCTTGTGGCTGATTGTCAAAGCCGCCTGCCGCTGCGTCTCGGGCGATGACGCAGGCTTGTTGTGGGAGAAAAATGAGGCGCATCACGAAAAGCAGTACAGTGAGCAACGCGCGCATCTTCACCCGACACAATAACAAAACAAGCAGCATATACTGTACATACCAAATTAGACATTCTACTCTATTTGTTTAAATAGAAAGTAAAATGTCTAATTTGAATTTTTTTAGATAGAGTAAGCATTAAAATGTTTGCTGCTAGTATATAATGTATTATGACACACAATTTAGCATACATAAATGCATACCTAGATACAGTAGATAGGACGTGGTTCTCGCTTACGGAGTCAATACTTTCTTGAAATAAAGTTTCTTGTGTAAACTACCGCAGTGTTCAACCCTCCCGATATGATATCTAAATCATACACACTAGCCACCAGCGATGATAAAATATCCAAACGCTATCCAAAATAACTTTTAACTGGATTTGCCGAGCAACCTACATATATATGTAACGGATTTACCCGTATGGAAGCCCTCGCTCGAATAAAAACCCTCTGTCGGTAATTCCGGCATGAATCAGTTTTCCAATACAAACTCCTTTATAAAAAAAACTTGTCGTCTCCGATTAAATTCGTTTTTGGGATATTTAAACCTGCTACTAATAAATAGAACACCGGGTACTATTCGGGCAAATCCGTTAGCAGTCAAACGGAATTTGTCGAATTTTGCTTATCTTCCCAAGCCTACAACCACGCGATCAATACAAAATAATATAAAAGGCCAAAGATTAAGAAAAAGGCATCGCTCATATTTTCTCCTCAAATTAGTGTACCTTTTACGCCTGAATGCTGTTTCATATGCTAGTGCATTATGTAAGCGTTCAAATGAAAAAACTGCGAACAAACAAAATATGTATTAACAGTTCGCGACACCATTGAGATCACTCATATTGGCACAGGAAAAAAAAAGAAAAAAAGGCTCATTCAGCTCACACGGACACCTAGATATTGAAATGTGATTTTTTTTTATTTTTGTGCTGTTTCTTTATGTGCGCGCTGTGTGCTTGGTGATGGTATGTGGTGTGTCCAAAATGGAAAGGAAAATAAGCAATGACAAAACTTGTCTTGAAATTTGGATGGGTGATTTTCAACACCCACCAAAAACGAGTGATTACTCATTTTTTTTAAATATGTTAAAGTCTATCTCAGTTAATAACGACTATGGTATTTTTTTTGAAATTTTGAACCTTATGACGATTTAGCGGGAAAATGTTGAGAATTTA
>JALBZB010001230.1:0-11479 GCA_038050625.1 Pythium sp. MPC-2022a
TTTCTCGCGCCTGGGCGCTCTACATGGCGGCGTCGTTCGCAGAGTAAGTTGCAGCTCGCTGGCCATTGGCTGCGCTTGTAGTGTGGACGCCTTGTGCTGACAATTACTCTTGGCACCTTCAACCCAACTCCTTGATTTCTGCATCTTGTGTGTTTCTTTGATTCTTCATTCCGCGGACCCTCGGGTTCGCATTCATCGCCTTCATGTAAACAAATGATAATACAGCTACGCACACAGAGATCTATGTGGTGTTGCCATTTAGCCTCCAATTGCTCTTAAGGCGGCGTGGCTCTTTGCTGTCTGTTGGCCAAG
This sequence comes from Pythium sp. MPC-2022a, assembly GCA_038050625.1. Taxonomy (NCBI): domain Eukaryota; phylum Oomycota; class Peronosporomycetes; order Pythiales; family Pythiaceae; genus Pythium; species Pythium sp. MPC-2022a. The sequence goes on from JALBZB010001230.1 coordinate 313, forward strand.
GCGCAGCATTCAATCAATCATGTTAGTTCATGACAGAGTCCTGTCGGGATAGCAACCGTGTTTGATTAGAACCGAAAGCAATACGCGAGAAAGAAAAGGGGAGGCCAAACTCATCGCCCATTTACGCAGCAGATCGTCTTCTGTCTGCTCTTCTTGCTTGTTATGTCTATGCACTCGCACACGTGCGCAGCCAGCACGCAGATCAGCAGGTTGACGTCATGTGCATTGCCATCGTTTGAGCTTCCTCAGTTCGCAATTTCGACAACTCAAAAAGCAAATTTCGTACTTAAACGAAGCATTGATGAAACTACGGCAGTGTGCACTCTCTAAAGTGCGATCTGGAATTTGTGACACAAGCGACTCCTTGGCTCTCCCCACACAACTCAACACCGCCTGGTTGTGGGAGCGTTGGCTTTGTGTGGGGACGGTGGCAGTAGCCTCGCCAGCGGAAGATTTTGCTTGTGTTTCTGTGGTGATAAATCTTCTTTGGCCCGACGCGCGATACAAGAGCCAAGAGCCAAGAGCCAAGAGCAAGCGACCACCATGATGATGGTAAGCAGCTAGACTGGAGCAGAGAATAGAGAAGAACAGGAAGGGGGGCGTGTGTGTGTATGAGTGTGCTGTGTGTGATGCTGACTCTTCACTCTCTCTCTCTCTCTCTCTATGTGTGTGATTCTATTCCTCTCTTTCTCGCTCTCTCTGTTTGTGATATTGGTGAGCGCAGCAACCGCAGATTATCCTGCTCAAGGAGGGCACCGACACGAGCCAGGGAAAAGCGCAGTTGATTAGCAACATCAACGCGTGCCAGGCCGTGATGGAGGCTGTGCGTACGACGCTCGGACCGCGTGGCATGGACAAGCTCATTCACGCCGGAAACAAGGTGCGTAGCGCTTTGAAATCCTGGAGATTCTGAAAAATAGGCGAGCATGTGTGCTAATGAGTTTTGGTTTACATGGGCGTTTGTTCTCCTACAGACGACGATCTCGAACGATGGTGCGACGATCATGACCCTCTTGGACGTCGTCCACCCTGCCGCGAAGACGCTCGTGGACATTTCGTTGTCGCAGGACGCCGAAGTCGGCGATGGCACCACGTCGGTCGTGCTTCTCGGCGCTGAGTTTTTGCGTCAGGCCAAGCCATTCATTGAGGAGAACATGCACCCACAGCTGATCATGAAGGTATGCTTCACATTGACATTTATTGGTGTTGTACCATCCCAATGCTTCAGTGAACTAATTCGCCTTATTTTGGATACTATTATTTGAATGCACACACAGAGCTACCGCAAGGCTGGCCAGATTGCTGTGCAGAAGGTCAAGGACATCCAGGTTCGCGTCACGGACTCGGACATTGTCGGTCGCCGCCAGATGCTCGAGCGCGTCGCTGGCACTGCGCTCAACTCCAAGTTGATCTCCCGCCACAAGCCATTCTTTTCGCCAATGGTACGGAATTCATTGTTGTTGTCCTTTCCGTGTATTTCACTGGAAGGTTGTGGTGCTCATGCATGTGTATGCTCAATTTTCTCTTTGTGTCTGCATGCTATAGATTGTCGACGCCGTGCTCAGTCTCGATGACACGCTCGACATCACGATGGTCGGCATCAAGAAGGTGCAGGGCGGCTCGGTCACGGACTCGTTCCTCGTGAACGGTGTCGCGTTCAAGAAGACGTTCTCGTACGCTGGCTTTGAGCAGCAGCCAAAGTCGTTCAACAACCCAAAGATCTTGCTGCTCAACGTCGAGTTGGAGCTCAAGTCGGAGAAGGAGAACGCCGAAGTGCGTCTCGACGACCCAGACCAGTACCAATCGATCGTCGACGCCGAGTGGAACATCATCTACGAGAAGCTCGAGCTGTGTGTCAAGAGCGGTGCGCAGATCATTCTGTCCAAGCTGCCAGTGGGTGACTTGGCGACCCAGTACTTTGCGGACCGCGGTCTGTTCTGCGCTGGTCGTGTCGCGCAGGACGACATGGAGCGCACGCTGCGCGCCACGGGTGGTGTGGTGCAGACCTCGGTGCACGACATGAACCCTTCGGTGCTCGGCACGTGCGGTCGCTTCGAAGAGCGTCAGATCGGCAACGAGCGCTTCAACATCTTCATGGACTGCAGTCATGCCAAGAGTGCGACGATCGTGCTGCGTGGTGGCGCGGAGCAGTTCATCGAAGAAGCGCACCGTTCGGTGCACGATGCGTTGATGGTCGTGAAGCGCACGGTGGCGTCCGCGGCGGTCGTCGCCGGCGGCGGTGCGATTGAGATGGAGGTCTCGCGTCACCTGCGCCAGTACGCGCGCACGATCGAGGGTAAGGCCCAGCTGCTGGTGAACGCGTACGCGAAGGCGTTCGAGATCATCCCTCGCCAGATTGCGGATAACGCCGGCCACGACTCGACAGATATCCTGAACCGACTGCGCCAAAAGCACTTCAAGGACCCTGAGGAGGGCAAGTGGTTCGGCGTCGACATCAACTCGGGCGGCATTTGCGACACGTACGAGTCCCACGTGTGGGAGCCGGCGGCGAACAAGATCAACTCGATCGCGGCGGCGACCGAAGCGGCCTGCTTAATCTTGTCGGTGGATGAAACAGTGCGTAATCCAAAGTCGGAGCAGCCGCAGGGTGGTCCAGGTCAGGGCGGCGCGCCGATGAGCGCAGCGATGGGCGGCCAGGGCATGCGCGGCATGGGCATGGGAGGCCGCGGCGGCGGTCTCGGTCGAGGCGTGCGTGCGTTCCGCGGCAAGGGCGGCGCATAAATGCGCGTGTGGTGAATTCAGCCAGCCAGCGCCTTTAGCGAACGCAGTTGCAGCCTAGGTAGGAGTCTTTTACTTGCGTGCCTTGTAGCCAGTGGACGCTCGTCGTCTTTCTCTTTATCCCAACAACCCGCATACACACACACGAACTTATTTGAGTAATAGGAAACAAAAGCCATACAAACGACAATAAGAACCAGAAATCGCTGGCTGCATTGCATTTGACACACACACACACACCCATTTTGCCATTCCCATTGCTGATTGTGATTGTGGCAATTGAGCTGCTCACGGCAAAAGATACGCAAGGTCAATCAACGAGCCTGTCTGTCCCTAAAGGCAACTCTCTTCGCACGGGATCCCGTCCCTTTTTTTCACTTCACCTGCACAATATCCCTTGTTGTAGCGCAACTCTGCCCTCATAACAAGGGATTTTTCCCGTCTTTAGTTTTTTACAAGGGATTGCATCCCTTCTTTCGCGCCACCTTGAAACCTCTTCACGCGGCTCCAGAAACATGAAGCGTCGTTCGAATCTTTTTACAAAACGAATGGGAAGATCTCAATGGAAACCAACCTAGCAGCGAAAGGCTCCAAAGAGGCTGGCTCCAAAGGCTTCAAAGGCTCGAGGGCAAAATGGGAGACCTCCCGAGAGCACAAGGCTCGTGATAACCGCCCATTTCCAAACTTCCCCCCTTTGGAAGTTTCACACAGGACAAACAAGAGCTCTCAGGTTACGCGAAAGAGATCATCCACAAGCCATGTTGAGTACGTACTTCATGCGCGTGTGTCTGTTGCTCTGTGTGATTCTCGCTCTTGTGTGGCGCAGCGCCTGGTCCCACGCCACCTGTCCATTGACCTCTCCATACTCACTTTCTTCTTCTTCTTCTTCTTCTGATTCGTCGTCTTCGTCATGCGCAGCTCGCATGCTCAAGCAGAACCGCGGGTTCATTGCCGGCGCTGGCGCGCTCTCGCTCGGCCTCGTCGCCGCCAACTTCTCCGCCGCGACGCCAGCGGAGAACGTGTCGACCTCAGACGTGCTCCAGGACATCTCGCTGCGCCTGCGCAACATCGAGAAGGATCTCGGCATCAGCGGTGGTGCGACCGCCAGCTCCAAGTACGACAACTATCCGGTGCTGACCCCAAAGCACCGCAGCTTGATGGCAAAGAACCTGACCCCGGAGATCTACGCCAAGCTCAAGGACCGTCGCACGGCGAGTGGGTACACACTCGACCAAGCCATCCAGACGGGCATTGACACCCCGCACTTGGGTGTTGGCATCGTCGCCGGTGATGAAGAGTCGTACCAGACGTTCAAGGAGCTCATGGACCTTGTGATCGAGGGCTGGCACGGATACAAGCCCACGGACACCCACAAGGTGGACATTGACTCGTCCAAGATCAAGAAGGGCAAAATCCCAGACAACTACGTGATCTCGACGCGCATTCGCGCGGGAAGAAGCGTGCGCGGCCTTGCGCTCCCGCCAGGAACCACGCGTGGTGAGCGTCGCGAAGTCGAGCGCGTGCTCTCCAAGGCGCTGAGCAACCTGACCGCCGACCTCAAGGGCAAGTACTTCCCGCTCGCCAAGATGACCAAGGAGGAGGAGCAGCAGTTGATCGACGACCACTTTCTCTTCCAGAAGCCTGGCGGCGGCACTTTGCTCACGAACGCTGGCGCTGCGCGCGACTGGCCCGATGGACGTGGCATCTTCCACAACGACCAGAAGACGTTTCTCGTCTGGGTCAACGAGGAAGACCACATGCGCGTGATCGCGATGCAGGACGGCGGCAACGTGCAGGAAGTGTTTGATCGCTTCAGCCGTGGCGTCTCGGACGTCGAAAAGGTTGTCAAGGGTGAGGGTCGTGAGTACATGTACGACGACCACCTGGGCTTCGTGTGTACCTGCCCGTCGAACTTGGGCACGGGTCTGCGCGCGAGCGTGATGATCAAGCTGCCGTGCTTGGCCAACAACTCGGACCGCTTCTACTCGCTGTGCGACTCGCTCGGCCTGCAGGCGCGTGGCTCCAAGGGCGAGCACTCGCCGCCAGGACCTGGTGGCGTCTACGATGTGTCGAACAAGGCGCGCATTGGCTACTCGGAGGTGGAGCTCGTGCAGACCATGATCGACGGAATCTGGAAGCTCATTGAGCTTGAGGAGGACCTCAAGAAGGGCCTGTCGATCGACAAGAAGGTCGCCGCGCTCAAGAAGTAGAGGGTTTTTTTTACTATTCTGAGCTGTGCGTAAAGAAGAGTGGTGGCAACGCCTTCATCGTGTGTTAGTAGCGAGGATCCCACATTTGGCACCTTGTCGTACGTACACAACTGACTGTACTGAAAAACAAACAACGAAATGAATGGGCCGTCTGTCCGTCCTTCTCGACAGCACAGAGAGGGCAAATAACCAAAGCGACGGCGCAAATGAATCAACTATAAAAACATATTGATTTCTCTTTCTTCATGTTGCGTCTCTCTCTCTCTTGCATGTGTTTGGTCCTCTAGCGACTCCATTGCTCCATTCAGCCTGAGCGTGTGAGTGGTTCTCATTATCTCCCACACGCTTAAGAGAAACTACTGATGCTTGGCATCCTTCATTCACCCTTCGTTCCACTTGCTTACAGCTGCTTGATTGGCGACACGGCAGGCTTGAAGTGCTTGACGATCTCCAGAACCGACTTGAAGCTGAACGGCTCAGTAGCGGCCAGGTCCGCGAGCACCTTTCGGTTGAGCTCGATGCCTGATCCGTTGAGCTCGCCGAAGAGCTTCGAGTAGGTCAAGCCCTCCTGGCGCGCGCCAGCGTTAATCTTTTGAATCCACAGCGAGCGCATGTCCTATTGGCAGATAATACACAATCGTCCATGATACACGTCAGTAACAAGACAGACCAGCGCATCATAATACGATGCATGACGTGTACGCATAGCGCACAGCAGTCGTTGCCACGACGGGCGGCAGCGCACACTGCTAGCGAGCATTTACGCACGCAGAACGCGCAAATGGAAGCGATCGCGAGGGAGAAATAAATACGTACGCGCTTCTTCTGCTTGCGGTCGCGGTACTGGTATTGCAGGCCCTTCTCGACGCGGTTGATGGCCGTTCGGTAGCACGAGTTAGCGCGGCCACGGTAGCCCTTGGCCATCGCCAGGATCTTCTTGTGCTTGGACCACGACATGCTTCTCGCTCTTCTTCTCGACGGATGAACGCGCTTCTTACTCTTGTGTCACAGGCGAAAATGAGCAGGAGGGTCATCCCTGACCAAGAACCAAAATGCGGAAATAACATTATTTCAACCAATCATATGACTTTATAAAGAGTCGTTTGATCCATGATTGGACAAAAAGAGGCGACCGGTGAGCAGCTCCACAGGACGCCTGCAAGTCAAGCGGGACAAGAGGCGGGCATTCGGGATCGATAGACAGACACCATGCATCTCACCGCGAGACGCGGGGCTGCGAGCATGCGCTCCCTGCGCGCGCCGTTGCCGCGCAGCCGCTCCATCAACAGCGTAGGTGCCTCGCGCTCGTTCAGCGTCAGCAACTTTTTCAGCTCGTCGTCGAGCAGCAGCAGCGGTGGCATTAACTCCAAAACCGCTCGTGCAGCGGCGTTCTTCCTCGATGCCAAGGCTGCGTGCAAAGGCAAGCGCTGCGCACTGGGCAAGAACGGTAGCGGTATCGTGTCGGCGCCAGATTCGTGTGGTGAGGACTCGTTCTTCGTGTCGCCGAGCATCGTTGGTGTCGCGGATGGCGTGGGTGGGTGGAATGAGAACGGCGTGGACCCGGGTATGATCTCGCGCAGCTTGATGCGCAACGCGAGCGCGTTCGTGAAGAAGAACGCCGACGCGAACGTCGAGATCACGACGCAGAACATCTTGGCGTATGCGTTCAAGCAGGCGCTCCTGGATGACGCCGTGGAGGCTGGGAGCACCACGGCATGCATCGTGCGTGTGAAGGAGTCGGATGCGGGCAAAGCGATTTTGGAGTACTCGAACCTCGGCGACTCGGGCTTCGTGATCATCCGCGACAACGCAGTCATCTTCCGCAGCAAGTTCCAGGTATGTATCATAGTATTGCGGTTATTTGTCTAACTACGGTAGGCTTAACTAACCCACTCTTCCCCCCGTTCGACATGCACAGTATTATGGACGTGCTCCGTACCAGCTCGCCAAGATCCCGCCTCGCTTCAAGAGCTACGGCGCGATCGAGAATCACCCAAGAGATGTACGCCATCCACAAGATCCATCCATACTGTTGGGTAGTTATCAACTCTGACGCGTTGTGTTCTTCTGTTTGTGTGCTCTTGTAGGCGGATTCCGGAGAGGTCGAAGTCCAGGACGGTGACATCATCGTGCTCGCGACCGACGGGGTCTGGGACAACTTTGCGCCGAACTTGGCCCGCGCGCCAACCTTCCAGCCGGTGAGTTTCGTGTTCAATACCTGTATTCCCACAGTCACAGTGCAATCAATACTCTACCGACGACTCAACTCGTATGCGTGTGTTACTTTGTTTACCTGCTTTAGCCTCTCGTCGCGTGGCGAAGAAACTGGCACTCGGAGGTCGCGGGACTCGTGGACGTGGTGGCGCAGGACCTGGAGCACGCGGCAGCAAACGTGGTCAAGGCGTCGGTGACCCATAATCTCAAGCCGGATGATGTCACTGTCATCGTCGCCAAGGTCGTCTCGCTTAAGCCCAAACTATAAACGATGCCTGATTGATGAGATCTTTTTTGTTGTTGTTGCTCCACTTGGGCCGAGAGAGTGAGAAAGATCAGCTCAACTTGGATGTCATTTGTCCCTCAAGTGTGTATAGATAGCTCTTGCGAGTGCTTGCTCGCTTGCGCGCGTGCCGTGCTGCTAGGTCAGTCGCTTGCTGGCTGTTCTTGGACGATGAAAAAGAGACGCTGTCTCATTTCGACATAAACGACACGCGCTCTCTGATTTGTGCTGTCAATAATAATTTGCGACCCTTACCTAATCTAGGTACTCGGACCCATTGATCTCTGAACTTGGTTTTATAAACGACAAAAAAGGGACGTGGTTCAACTTTTCAAGAAAAAAAGTAGGTACGAACAGGGCGAGTCTACATTTTGCGAGCTTTTCGAGTCAAATGCATAGATTGGGAGTCTACATTTGGCTCAATCAGCATTTGGCTCAATTAGCATTTGGCTCAATTAGCATTTGGCTCGAGTTGGGCTTCAATTGAATCCGAGTCATTTTGATTTGATTGGACAAAATACTGTATTTACGGAATAAACGACAAGAAATAAGCAAATTGCGTGAATATACATGTAGCTTATCCGGTTGCTTTCTCGTTTGTTCCGCTCTGGCTTTTCTTCCTTTTGTTCATGTGTGCATTACGCTCGCTTTCATTGCTCCATTCCATTCCCACACAAGCAGCCAGCAGCGCGTCAACACCATCGACCACAGCTTCTTTCGCGCGTGCGTCTGACGAGCGAGCGTCTAATCAATTCGCGCAAGCAGAAGAAAGAAGAAAGAAGAAAGAAGAAAGAAGCCAACGCGCACCGATTGGTTGCGGGAAGTCGTGGGACTGCAGTTGAAATAGTGTTGTGGGTGGATACTTCGCGAGAGGCGCGCGTGACAAATTATCGCATTGTGGGTGCGTCGCGGTCATCTTCTTCTTCGTCTTCTTCGTAGCCAATCACTCGTTCATTCATCCGCTTGCGTGGGTTTGACTATCCGCCGCATTCATTTGCTCTTTACAGAAACAGATGATCGAGCAACCAGCGCCGCTAACCACGCGAGCGCCGCCGCCGCCGCCGTCCATGCCACCGCCACAGGTCCGCTTTGCAACTTCAACCCAGACGATCACGACCTCCTCGTCGTCGTTCGCATCGTCCACAACGACGACAACGCGAAGGATCCTGCGGCCGAGCGAGTCGCGCGGGCCCGCGCCGTATCAGTCGCAGGTCAAGATGGCGCTCCACCAGCAGCTGCTCACCGCGGGTGAGCGCCGCCGCGTGGTCAACATGAAGTACGAGTTCCACGATGTGGCGCACCAGGAGAACGGCGCGCCAAAGTCCATGAAGGTGTTCAAGGGCGAGGCGAAGGACATTCTGCACGGCATCTTCATGGTGTTGCTGCTACGGTTCCTGTTGGCGCTCGCGGTCGTGCTCGGCGCGATCGGCGGCGTCGGGCTACTCGTGCTGCTGCTCAAGCACCCGGACGCGTCACTGTCGAGCTACGTGGGCAGCTATTTTCACTGATGAGAGCACAAGATTTATTTCTATTTATCAAGCGCCAACTGACGACCGAATGGAAGCGAGCAAACAAGCGCGCATCGCAGAGTGAGTGCGTGTGATTGGGGGGGACTGCTGGAAGTGCTCTGTAATATCGTCATCGGAATGTTCATCATCAACGGAGCTTTCCACCAACGAAGCCCATCCGTCTCGTCCGTCTTCTTGCTGCTGTTGAGTCGCCGTCGTATTTAAACAAAATGTATCACCTCGTAGGACAGAGGTTGGTTGGTGCAAGGGATTCAGACACAGACGACATTTGAGCAGAACGCGATGTGACTTTCCAAAAATGCGCGTGGTGTGTTGGTAGGTTCTTTAGCTCTGTTGCTCTCTTTGTGTTTTTCTGGTGTCTCCATTGCTGTCTTTCGTTTACGCTTCGAGGAAAGACTGCGTGAGATAAATAGCAGGCGGATGGGACGGCAGCAGGTAGTGCGACGTCGGGATCACCTGCGCAGTTCACGCCACCAGTTGAAGAAAAACTAGTTAAGCTCGGAGCATTGTGTACCATGGAGAGCAGACCATAATAAGCCTCAGTGTTGCATGCAGTACCTGGTGTCGAAACTCGCCCGGCAACGTAGTCTCTTCCACCATGACGGTGCCGTCGTTCGGGTAGTTGGCTTGGTTGAACGGGTTCAGACTCAGCGACCCTGAGAGAACCAGCGGGTAGCACCGGCGAGGAAGCTTGCCCAGCCGCAGATCAAGCTCCTCCTGGGTCAGCGTCGCGAGCTCCTCGGCAGCGACGCCTCCGTAGCCTGCGATCCCAATGTGCTTCTTCATCGACGCGTAGTATCGAATCCTTGATACAGCAACAGTGAGTGATCAGTCCACGGAACTTGTCGATGTAGCAAATACACATGAATGGCAACACCGCATCTAGTACCCGCGGTTCGGTGGCGCTAGCATCACGACTTTGGACTTTGTGTAATTCCAGTCAACGTAGCGGAATGCCTCCTACAGCGAACATCGTCCAGTTAGCAACCACAATTGTTCATAGGTAGCACCAATACCGCAAAGGGGTTCATCGCGTGAGCGCTCTCACTCGAAGCACCAACGCGCCGTATCCGTGGGTCACAAAGTTGATCGCTTCGTCTGTCGTATGCGGCTTCTGGCTCCGAAGGAACTCTCCGAGAGCTACAGTTGCGATGCCAACAACAGCAAACAGTTAGATTGGCGAGTCTGAACGTGAGCGAAACACACAGCGCATGGAAGAAGCACAAGCCGTACATTTTCCAGACGTTGCTAAGTTCTACACGCTCAGCATCAGTGGCATAATAAAATAAATACACGTATGATATCTCAGTCGTTGTCAGTTGGCATGAGCTGAATGAAAGCAATCGGAAATGGAGACGAACCTGTGTGCGCGGGTGGTAGCGGAACGGTTGCACGTCGTGGTTCCTCCAGAGCTGGAAGTAGAGCTCGAGCGGGAGCAGCGGCAGCTTGCCTCCGTAGAGATCGTGCACCGTGACGAGGATGCCGCGCGTCACAAGCGCTCCGCGCCGTCGGTCGATGGCAGCGCTCGCCATGTTCACATCAATCAGCGTCCTTCGTGGCTCGCTGTCTTTGGTTCTGTGGAGACCGAGACGGTCCTGAGTTCAAGCGACGTTCGAGCAACCTCCTTCAAACACCTTCAACAACGTTGTTATGCGAGTAGAGAGGTATTATGCTACAGTCAAATTCGGATACACGGGAAATCTCATACAGGGATCCCTCAAAATACCGTGCGGAAAACATATGGATTTGAGTATGAAATAATAGAGGTGGAAAAATCAAAGAGGTATAAAATATGACAGGAGATACCCTAAAATGCATGTCAAAGGCGGCCCCATGTCAAAGGCGGCGCCCTTTATTTGGAGCAGTTTCAACACACACCCGTAATTACACGTAGTTGTAAAATAGGACGCACCTCATTGAAACAAGGGCAACGAGTCGAAAATAGGACCAAACTGATGGCCATCCACTTGACACACAATCTGCTCGTTATCGCGATTCACAGCTAAAATGGCGAAACCCACCGGCCGGCACTGTGTCTCCGGTGAAGGAAGACAGGAGAAGAAGTACAGACGACCTGAAGCCCCATACTAGTCTTTCATCCCTCGTATGTCACACTGCAGCGAGTTCGCCTTGCGCGAACTTATCTACGTGCCCACGAAAACATCGCGGAGGTACCATGAGACTAGAATGAA
>JALBZB010001231.1:0-11478 GCA_038050625.1 Pythium sp. MPC-2022a
GCGACAGTACCTTGCCGTGAGGCATGCTGATTGACGTGTTTTCAACTCGTATGCGGCGTGAGTGGAGGTAAAAATGGCGGGGAATCGCATAGAACCATTTATTACCAAGGGTAGTAGCCATATTTTATTTATTACGATTATGACCGAGATGCGCCTATAATTTATAACACTCCAAATATCGGCTTTGTTCTCTTGTGGCTACAAAAATAGTGTTATCGAAAAAGTGTTTTTTGGCGATGATTGGGCTTTATATCTAAAGTCTTTGAGCCGAGCTTTGTTTTCAGAAAATTATTTTTTGGCTGCACGTTTGTAAAAGTATGGGTGCGCCTATGGTTTTAGCAGCACTGTATTGTGTAGCTAGCTGAAACAACCACACTTCGTTCGCTCTAAAGAAGTCGGCGACCAACCGGATCCCAAACCAAGACTTTACCACTGCACCACCAGACACTCAAGAAAACAAGCCGCAAACAGTCCAACCTGGTGATTCCGACGGTACATACTTTGACTTGATCTCAGTATACTCGCCACTCCGACCAAGCGACTTCACACAAAGACTACACATTTGCATACTCTATATTATGTAGGTAGCCGTAAATAGGAAAGTCAGCCATAAACAGTGTAATGAAATTTATTGATCCAAAGAAGTCGGCGGCTTTCATTCAGCTCTTGCTGTCTTTCTTGTCTTTGCTGGCGGCGGCCTCTACAGGGGAAGTCGTCTTGAGCACGCCCTTGATCGCCTCCTTCAGCACCACCTCCTTCTTGACCGACACCTTCAGGCAGTTTGGGTGAGGAAGAAAAGGCAGTGTGTGCGAAGGCGGGAGAGCTGTCACTGAAAGTCTGCGGAGCAAAGTCCGCCCTCCGGCTGCTGCAGTTGTTGTTGCGTGGGGCTGCTGGTATTTTTGTGTACAGCGTCCCAGATGGATCCGCGTCATGCGCTGAACTGCAATTACACACCCAGCCTCTTCAAAGAGTCACTTGAGAGCATTCCAGGTTTTTGCGGATCTCTGAAGTAGCACACGCGTTCATGTTCCGTTATCCTCGTAGTCCATGTCGTCCAAGAGCGTGCTTTGGAGACCCAAATACCTTGACGAGACCTCCTTCGGCCTCTCCTCAGACGCAAACGCGAGCGACAGGAAGAAGAGTGAGAAGAGAAACGAATTGGGTGGTCGCATGCGGTGCGTCGTGAACAATACGAACGTGGGCACCATTGCTCCAAACACAAGGGCGAGCTGCCATAGCGGGATGCTACTGTCTTCACTGGCCCAAGGCAGATTCACTTTGTTTCCCAATGGTCCGCTTGTGAGCAGAACTAACAGCGGCACAGTGATCGGCGACATGGTCGCGAGCGGTCTCGACCAGGCTTCTCGGTCCAACAGCGGGATCGTCACGTCTCGAATGAGCACCAGGAGCGCTTGCGGGATGCTCAGCACCTTGATCAAAAGCGTGTCGTCGCTCTGGAATACGCTGAGGATCTGGCGCTTCAAGCTCTATCGCCAGCGCAAGTATCGTCAGTACGCGCTCTGTATGATGCTCGCGCCGTCCGTGAACCCAATCCGATTTGACGCGCTGATCTCATCAACTGGTAGATCGCCATGCTCGATCCTGTCTTCGTCCGAGATGAGCGGCGACGAGAGCGATTCAGATTCCAGCAGGAACTCGTCCTGGAAGCGATCTTCAAACACACTATTGGTGAACTGCGGCGTTGGGTGTTTCTTCGGAGACGCAAGCTCGTAGACGCCATTTTCCCGAGAGCTATTCCGAATTTTGCTTTGTGAGGAATGTGTACGACTGTGTTGCTTGCTGCTCTACCCACGCGGTGAGAGCGCGTGCCAAAAGGCAGAGAGCACTATGACACTGCGAGGAGATCCAGCGCCGTCTACGGCAGCTTGTCGGTCGAGTGTTGCTCTTGCGATGCGGTAGCGGGATATGCACTCGGGGACAAGCACCGAGCCCACGTAGACAGCATAGCAGACGAGAAAGAGCAACGCCAGTGGCTCATTTTGCTCCTCGTGCAGATCAAACGCGCTCGCGAGTACCTGCAGCAGCACCAGCAATGCGATCAACGTGCTCACGTCCCACGAAAACGGCCGCCGGTCGACTTGCACGGCGCTCGCCATAGCGACGCACCCGATCATCACAGTCGAGACAAGCATGGCACCGCCCAGCAGCTCGTTGATGCTCGTCTCCCCCATGCATGGCGAGTACGCCGCGATCGCCGAGAACACGTCCAGTGCGCCGTTGCCAAACGCGAGGAACATCACGCCAGCGATGTTGTAGAGGATATTTAGCTGTAGATATACGAGGACAAACAGCAGAACAGTAGCACGGATGCACAACGTGACAGCATTTTCGCACCAGTTGCAATATTAAGTACGTATTTGAGAAGGGAAAACACTGCAATTGACCGCTGTCATCCGAGCTGGCGCTGGAAGCTTGCGCAGCACTCGCATTTCCAGTTGCACGCGGAAGAACACGATGAGAAGCCGATGAGTCGCTGCTGTCCTGAGGGCAAGAGGATGCATTTCTCAATAGGAGATGCAGCCAAACCAACGGGATTCTCGCTCAATAGCAAAAGTAGCGGAGGCGCACGGGCTGCTCGTTGGCTGGTGCGATTCAGTCAGCCCCATGCCCGGATAAATACGATAGATGTCGTAACGAGAAGCGTGGTCCTTGCTGTTCGTTCGGGTCAACAGGAAAGCGCCCAACACTGTCCGAGCGCATCACTCCCCCACTGACTGACACCCTTAAGCGCACAAAAGCCTCTCTATGCCCACAGTACTTTCGTGTAGAGCGCGATGCGCCGCCCGCTTCAATTTTTGCGTGTTGCTGCGGAGGTGTATCCTCGGCCTCAGTGGCTCTTTCTTCTCGACTTGAAGCAGTTTCGGAACACGAAGCAATGGCGATCAAGGCATGACTGCCGTGTTCCGTTCGGTGCTACTATATAGTATTCTCCAGTTCGTGCGCCGGTTGTTTTCGAGAGGAGTACAGAGATGAAGAAGCATGCAGTGATAGTGCTATTTGGCGAGATTGTCCTCACTTGTGATCAGCGGAGCGCACATGGTCGCTGTCTCTCAATGTAAATGGGAAGCCATACAGCTCTAAAACACACTTATACTGCAAAGCAACCGTTCCAATCGTGAAAAGCAGCAACAGGAATGAATGAATGAATGCATGGTCACACCCTGGTGTGCGATGCGTGATGACGCCAACAGTAAGAGCAGCAGCTACAGCGTCCTTGTCGTGCACATCTACCGCCAGTCGACCAGGGACAAGCTGAAGCAGATGATCTATGACAAGAAGCGATATAACCTCCGCTACTACTTCGATGCGAGCGAGCCGCAGTTGTACGTCGCTAAGCCAGCACGTGGTGCAAACAGCGGCGTGTGGTTGATGGACGATACGGACGAGCTCAAACGTGTCTCTCAGATGCAACCCACGGACTTTCGCGCGCAGTTTGCGGGGATGCGAGCGTCCAGTTCGGTCTTCCCGACCTGCTTTGAAAGGAGCGCGATTCGAGGGACCCCTTTCTTTTCGGACGGCGATGTCCACGTCTTGGTCGAACTGCCAGCAAACAGAATTAGCCTCTTGCCCAGCGTTGCGATCACTGTGGAGAAAGCAACGGAACACTCGCCACTGGCCCACAAGACCAAAGCTACCACGAGTTCGCCAACGAGCTGGTCAGGTAAGGACTGATCTTGGATCTCCTTGTTGGGCTGATGCAGTAGGATCGGTCTGACTGGTTTTATTGGTTTGGTTTAGCTGTGGTGATCAACCTTTGGACAGCCAAACGAGTCTTGTGGTGGGTAAGTCTGGTGAGTTTGCTGGTGGTCGTTGGCTGTCCGATCGCAATTTGGATCCTCGAAGCCCAGGACTCTAAGTGAAACTCAAAGGGAAAGAGTTTATCTGCATGAAGCTCACCGAGGAGTGGGGCATCGACTATCATTTGTTTGGCTTTACGCCTGGCAGACGACTGGAGTTACATAGGGAAGAATGCACGTTGTATGTCGTAGGATAGATAGCGAGGTTGGTTGATGTTTTGTTTGCCAACTTTGAGGTCTTTTCAGTTTTCAATCGAGGGCTTCAGCTCGTGCACATTAGTAACATCATTGAAATGAACATAGCGAACTAAACACTGAGCCAAGCGGACAGACTATCATATCTTGGCGTTTACGTCTCATCCGAATCGCATCCGTCTTTGCTCAGTCTCCACTCGTACAGCACCACCTCTCCCTCAGTGTAGAATAGGTGTAGAATAGCTTGACCGCAAAAGGGCTGGCCCCTCTGGCAGATGAGAGAGTCCCACCCAACATAACAAGTTAGGTGCTTTTGCCCCCCCCCCATATCTTGGCGTTTACAGCAACCCGAACGCTGTGCACATTGACTTGATAACTAGTCATGCTCTCGAATCGAACTCCTGCGGTATTCGTAGCACTCGCCAGTTGGTTAATTATCTGCTGAATGAGGTGAATTATACGCTGAGCCTTTGCGATTAGTTGCGTCGGAATACAAACTCCAGCTACCTTGTGTCGCAAAGCTAGAATGGACTGGATCGCCTTTGGCTCACTCAGAGTCAGCAATTGTAGTGGCCATGGCAAATCTGCATGAGAGCACTGCTAATAGCTTACATAGCCTACCTACTTTGTGCTCTCTAATCTCACTCTGGGGATCGCCTACCGCCGGGCTCCGTTCACACACCCAAAGTACTACATGTAGTGCTTCCGGTTCAGGATCACCGCAAGGCGAACCCTTTAGATAACGTGGAGCCGGCTCCATCCTTTCATCTCTGTGCTCACACTAGAGGGAGAAAAACATCCACACAAACATCGCGCTAAACAGCACCATCGAGCAGGTACGATACACGTATACTGCGCATTCTTTGATACACAATGTCCACAGTCGGCAAATACCCAATCCCCCTAAACCATATGCGTGGGCTCCGACGATGGCTAGGGAATGTGACGCCTTCGGCAACACATTCTTCCGGCCCTTCAGGTTTAGCCAAGTAGCATAAGACTCGAAGTACGGATATTGTAGGTCGCCCGCGTACCTAAGTATACCTTATTGAAACAACAATCCCCCCAAACCCAAGCACTCACGCAGAGAAGTAAAATATATCGTCACCAACTCAGCCATAATAGAGCAATGCGACCAAAAAGCACCCTGACAAGACTCTCACCTTCATTACAGCGCATTTGCGGGCAACAAATAGGTTTGTTGCCGCGGGCCATCGCCAAGCGCTCCGTGGTTTCTTGCTCCACGATCTTGATAGCGACGCTGGGCGGAAGCTTGCTCTTGGTCGTCGGCAACTCGACCAAGACGTGGATGGCTCCGTCACCTTGGTAAAAGTTGTTGTTCTCGTCCGCTTGAAAGTAGGTCGGGAAGACCGAACTGGACGCTCGCATCCCCGCAAACTGCGCGCGAAAGTCCGTGGGTTGCATCTGAGAGACACGTTTGAGCTCGTCCGTATCGTCCATCAACCACACGCCGCTGTTTGCACCACGTGCTGGCTTAGCGACGTACAACTGCGGCTCGCTCGCATCGAAGTAGTAGCGGAGGTTATATCGCTTCTTGTCATAGATCATCTGCTTCAGCTTGTCCCTGGTCGACTGGCGGTAGATGTGCACGACAAGGACGCTGTAGCTGCTGCTCTTACTGTTGGCGTCATCACGCATCGCACACCACAACGTCACCACGTTTTGCTGGAAAGTTCGACACTGAATTGGAGGGGACAACTTGTATTCAGATATCTGGCGGTGTTCAAACTGGTGAATCTTCGCCTTCAGCAACTGGCGCGTTTGAGGATTGAGAACGACCGGACGGGTCATTCTCAGTCAGTCAGTGAGTCGAGCCGGAAGAACACTGTGAACAAATGCGCAGATGGCATGCGGGCTTGCTATCTCTGGGTAGCGACGCATGAGTTGCCCACATTCTCCCACATATCTGAATTATGTCACCAAGATCGGTGAAGCTTATTGTCCCATCCATTCGCGTGTGTCCGTCCACACAAACAACAGTTCTGCAAATGAACACACTCACATTCAAAAGCAACCCGTTTAGAAGCCCACGGTGACCGCGAGCTCTTGGAGTTTCGGGTACTGGTGGCAGTGCAGGGTCGCCTCGAGCGAGAAGTCCACGAGCGACGACCAGTGTATCCGCTGTGCTCGTGGCGGAAAGCCATTCTCAGTTGGTGGCAGTGTCAGGACTGCGCATGTTGGAGTCCTGAACTGCGGATGTGCGCATGAAATTGAAATATTTAAATCCGATTTTTTATGTCCACAAAAACGTGTACCGCCATGAATTCTAATTGTTTCAACGCAAATACTATCTAGATGTTAGAATCTGGTAGTAGTGTATAGCTACCGTCAACAAAGTATACAGCCACCACATTCTAATTTTCGGCTGAAAATGGCTGAAAGATTAAAATCACGGGCGGCTACCCTATATAAATAGGCTCACATAGTATACAGAGGTTTTCGAAACAAATATTTTTAGAAATCAATAATAATTAGATTTAACAATTCAATTGACTATAAATTGTAAAAGCTGACAAATTAATTCAACGATTATCATTTTAAAAATATAAAACGGTACGTCTAACTCACTGGATTGGATTGGAGCTGCCACATACAAAAAGCAAGATTCCTACATAGCACCATGAGCGGATCGAAGCGACGAGTGATCGATAGGTATGTATGTGTACATGCGCCACTCTCTCTCCTATGAGTGCTGTCATGCATGTGTATGGAAACGATCCCTTGGTAGCACCAATGAATCTTGTGTTTATTACTTCCATCCAGTGATACCAGCAGCAGCGACAGCGATGACGACGTGCCGCTCTCCAAGCTCCGCGCGGATGCGCGCGCTGGGATCGACATCACGATCAAGGCCGAGCCGGCGATCAAGAAGAGGGACCCAGCGCCCGCACCTTCAGCCGACGCACCCGTGAAGGTCAAGACCGAGACCAACGGACGGTCGGCTGGCGTGCCGCCGGCGGTGAAGACTGAGAAGAAAGAGGTGGCGAGCGACAGCGAGGACGACGTGCCGATCAGTGGGCTGCGCAAGAAGATGAAGGTCGAGGTGAAGACGGAGTCGGCGCCGCGCGTGAAGAGCCCGAGCTCCCGCCCGTTGTCCGTGCGCACGCCGACGAGAACCAAGAAGCGCGTCATCAAGGTAGGTCTCTCTATCTATCAGTATACTAAGAGACGCGGAAACCAAAATGAGATCTTGGTGGTGTAGGGTAGATGGGTTTGTCTATCTCTGTGTGGATCTTTCATTATTGATGACTGATTGAATTGATGTCTTACTATCTGTGTCTGTGTCTGTGTGTGTTTAGATCAAGTACAAGCAGCAGGAGTGCACGGAGGAACTCTACCAGACGCTCAAGGGGCGGCTCACACAGGAGCTGCTCTGCCGGTGGTGGTACGCGATGGAGTGGCCGCCCGCGAAGGCCAAGGAGTCGGTACGTTTGCTGTCGCTCTGTCTGTCTGTTACTTGTGTGGCTTGAAATTGCTAGCTACTCTCCATAAAGATCTATCGACCAAATGCCAATGACTGACTTATTGACGATGCAACATGTAGAAACTGCATGGCGTGCAAGAGCTCGATGGCTTCAAGGGGGCATACATCCGAGTCAGAGTAAGTAGCTCTCTATTCATCTCTATACTTGTATTTGATCGACGCTATAAAAATACTAATCTGACTGAACGACATGTGTGTAGGGTGACGAGATGGGCTCGATTGTGGACACGCGCACGCCGATCGGCAAGCCGTCGTTCCTACATTTCTTCGCGATGCCGTCGGCGGACATCCAAAAGCTGCTGCTCAAGGCGTACGAGAAGCAGATACAGGCATTAATAGAGCACGAGGTGCGGTCTCATTCACCACATGAGGGTATCTGGGCACTATGGCTTTGTTTCTAACAGCTGAGCGTCGTTTTCAACATGGCAGGGAGAGGACGCGCCGTTGCTGAAAGAGCTGCAATCCGCGAAGGCGTCGGCTGCGCGGATCTCGGCGGAGAAAGCGGACCGGGGCGTGCAGAAAGTGCTCAAGGGCTACAAGGAGCTGGCGGAGCAGCTCCGAGAGATCGAGGAGCGCGCCATGAAAGAGGAGAATACTGCGACGGAGGAGGATGACGAGGATGATGATGACGACGATGACGATGATGACGAGTAATTGATTCGGTAGAGCTAGCAAGAGAAGAGTGAGGGGAGGCGACGGCGGCGTTGTGGATATCACTAAGAAAGGCAGAGAGAGGCGACATGATTGCCACACTGTGGACCTGCCTGAAGCCTCCCAAGTAAGAAAGCGAACATACGAAAAATACAGGTTCACATTCTCCATTCATTCTGGCCCACTGACTGACTGATCTGATTTGATTGAGCACACACACGCACACACAACAACAACAACAACAACAACATGGCTTCATTTAAAATATCTAACGTAATGTATCCATCCATCCTATTACCCTACCGCATGCGTCAGTTGAAGGCCGCGCGCAGGTTCTCTCGGCAGTACGTGTTGCCGACGCCGCCGATGCCGAACGCAGGTCCGATGCGGCCGATGCGCGCCACCGCCGACTTGACGTACTCGCGCTGTACGAAGCGCATGTGCTGTGCCGCGCTCGCACCCTTGTTGTTGTACAGGTCGAGACCGAGCAGGTGCAGCGGCGTCGACACAAACTGCACAAGCGCGGGACAGAGCAGCTGCGCGATCGTCTTGGCGCGCGACGGCTCCACGCCCGCGTCGACTTCGAGCTTCTTCGCCACCGACTTTGGCGCATTGAACGACGCCGCGACCGTGAGAGAGTCGCGCACAGCGAACAATCCGATCGCGCCGATCGGAAACGCGGACGGTGCCACGACGCCAAACATCTGCGCGAACGCACGGTCCTTGGCGATGCAGAGCGACATGTTCACGGCGGTCGTGCCGAGGAACTTGGGCATCTGGTTGTCGCTCTCAGTCCATTCGCAGATCGTGTCAATCGCGTTCGCGCTCGCGTACGTGGCCGTGTAAAGTCCAAAGACGATCGCGAACTCGCGCTTGCGGATGAACTGGAACGGGTTGGCCACGAACGCGCGCGCGAGCTCCTTGACGCCCGTCGCGAGCGGCCGCGCGCCGCTGGCGTTCTCGATAATCGCGCGGTCCACGATCGTGATGAACGGCGACACCGCGAAGGACGCGGTCGCGGCGGCAGCCACGTCGATCGCCAGGTTCTTGGCGACCACCACCATGGACTCATTGCTCGGCTGCTGCTTCTCCAGCTGCTCGAGGGTCTCGCGGAGCGGCTGGTGGACTTCCTTCATTGTCGCTACGGTGTTGCTGCTACTGCTACTGCGTTAAGGAGTTGTGTGGTAGTGGCGACTGCGCAACCGAGAGCGGCGTGTTGGGGCAGGCGCCAATGCGAAAGTGAGGCGCGCCAGTGCTTTTGTGTTTGAGCAATACACGCAAGGGAGATGGAGCTCTTCACATGGAGTCGCTGGCGTGACGTTACCTCATTCAGATGAGCGGCATCATCGGAACGGTGGTTTGGAAGAGAGGGTGCTGGTGCATTATTGGTTCTTTTATTTAACGGGCGGTGGTTTATGGGTCTGAATCTGAAACCCATTTCAAATACCTGTAGAATGATTAACACAAATAGTATGTATAAAATCCACGGGTGGGTTTCAATATGGGTTTGTGGTTGATGGGTTAACCCGAGCGGCCTTTTCGTCCAACAGCACCGGTAGTCTGCGGGAGAGAGCAAGTGAGCCCAAAAAGCTCACGACGCAACTTCAGTTTTGCTCGACCTGCCGTGGTAATGGTAAGAGAGATGCGACCGTGCAGGCGCTGGGCAACCAGACGCATGGAAGGAAACTCACTCCATGCAAACACAAGAGCCTTCTGGACGCGATTGACGCTCTTTGGCTCCATGCGTTTGCTACTGCATGTGTCTTAACTATAGGCTTTCATTGCAAAGCTCGACGAGCAGCTCCACAAACTCTGAATTTGAAGCAATTTGCGTAGAATATCTGCAGGAACTTGGCTTGGAGGGTCGCTGTCTCCTCCCTCGTGCCAGTTTTGGTTGCTCTCTCGCAGAAAGTGACGCCTGGATTTGCCATTGAAGAGGTCTGGCGCAGTTGCTGCAGGCCATCGATCTCCGCTCTCTTCTTCTCAATACAGTCAGTTCTACATTTGCTCGCATCGGCACACCTCTCTAAGGTCTGCAACTCAATCAAACGGGGAACATGAAGGAGCCACCGGACCCGACCTACCGCTGCGTCAAGATGAGCCTCAAGAGCGTCGTCAACAACGACCTCGTCATCGAGAAGCTAACCGATGCCGCGCTACGGGCCAACGGCATTATGATCCACACGCTCCAGTTGCTCAAGCTGTACCTGCTCGACTGTTGCGAGAAGGGCGACGCACTGTCCACGCTCGACAGACAGTTCGTGACCTCAGTCATGAAGATGGGCTGCAAGCCGCCCTCCCAAGTCAGGCATCCAAAGCCTGAGACGCAGATCACTAAGGAGAAGCTCAAGGCCTTCTACGAGCAGCACTACAAGGCGTACGTGTCGGAGGAGCTGAACTACAGGCACATGAACACCATACTCGACTACCTCTCGACCGATGTCATCACCATGTACGAAAACAACATCAAGTAGCACTACGTCGAGTGGTACGTCAACGTGTCGTGGCGCAAGAAGGAGCTGGTCGCCATTATCAAGAAGAGCAGGAAGAACACGAGGAGCCGCCAGGACGCGCTGTGCGCTCGCTTGCGCAGGGTCAAGAACGACCTGCTCAGGCCACACCTGCCGAAGACGTCGCACCCCTCTACAGTGCGTGGATAGACGAACAGCGCCACCTGGTGCTCCCTGCGAGGGATCTGGAAACGACAACGTCAGCTACGACATCCAGTGCTGGCCACAGGACTGCCTCCTGTGCATGCTGCGCATGATGAAGGCAGTCGAGGCGCACAGCACGAGCGTCAAGAGCGCATGCCCACTGCGCAGTAACGTCGTGCTCAAACACGTCCGCATAGACACGGTACCGCTCACCAACCTCTATTTCACGGAGAAACAGGGTAAGCGAAGCGACTACATGACGAAGGGCAACCTCGTCAAGCGCAACGACAGCACCTGGAGCTTCTTCTTCAAGACCGACATGAAGTGCTTCCGCGCGCGTGGGTACACGTTCGACCACCAGATTGAGACAGACGGCGTTGTCTGCAGCATCTTCCTGAAGCGAGAGGATCTTCTCGGCAAGCAGGTGATCCAAGCGAAGAAAGGAAAGAGCGAGACGTACATCGACGAGGTCGCCGACTACGAACTCCTGAAGGACAAGACGCTCGTCGCGATCGACCCCAACATGAGCGACCTGTTGTACTGTGTTGGCGGCGACACCAAGGATCAGACAAAGTTCCGATACACACAGGACACGCGCCGCAAAGAGATGAAGGCGAAGAAGTACCGGGACTACGTACAGGAACGCAAGCAGGAG
>JALBZB010001232.1:0-11460 GCA_038050625.1 Pythium sp. MPC-2022a
CGAGAACGAGGACAAAGTCAACAATGCACATTTCTTTTCGGAACAGAGGAAGTAATAATACTGTAGTGGCTCATCAAGCTCGTCAGATGACAACCGCCACGTTCGCGGTCCTTGGAATCGTCCCAGTTCTGGCCATAAACATCCGAGGGGATGCTTTGTGGGTGATCTCACCATTCTACATATATAACATGACACAGATGATACAAATCAGTCAATCAGTTGTATGCCTTAAATTAATGACATTATTTTAAAGATTCATGCATTATTACCTCCTCAGAGCCAGTCCAGCTTGTGTTGCCTGAGCCAGGTAATAACTGTTCCAGTCCAAGACTCAACTGAGCAGCTCCAGCTCGAGCCCAGGAAGCTCGACAAAAGCCTCACAACCTAGCTCCAGGCTCACCGATACCATCAGCCGCATCCCCTGCCAATAACCCCACCAATCCATCAGCATGGGCGGCTCGTCTTCCGTGGAGAAGTTCCTGGCGCTGCCGCTCTCCAAGCAGCGCGAGTTCCCGTTCACGGTCAACGCGCGCTTCTGCAAGGCGCGCGAGACTACGATCTCGCTTGCCGACAATTTCTGGGGCCGCGTCGGTGCTTCGACTCCGGGCAACAATGAGGGCGGTTTCACAATCCGAGAGGTACTCTTAGGCTCAGGTTCGGGCCGGGAGCTCTTCCACGTGGCAGCCTCCGTCCCAGGCTCACCCGCCAACCCGAAGACCAAGTGGCTTCTGGACGCGTACAAGATCCCCGTTGCGCATCTGAAGGAGGTGCTAACCTACACGACCGCGTACAACCTGCACGTGGGCAAGATCGAGGAGTACTACCTCACGCAGATCGAGGTCCAGTACATCCCGCTGCACAACAATCCATGCAAGGCCGAGCTGCAGAACCTGGACACGGGCGAGCGCCATCGCGTCGGAGTCCACGGGCTCTGGCGCCAGCGCACCGTGTTCATTTATTTCGACAGAGGAGCCAAGGGCGGCCGCGAGGCGATCGCCAAGGTGTGCCGACCCGACTCGCGTACCAAGACCTGGGAGTTTGGCGAGAGCGAGTACCACGTGACGATCGCCACTGGTGTGGACATCGCGTTCATCGTGCTGGTCTGCGCCGCCATGGACGACGCGCTGCGGCAGGCGATCGACGCGGAGTGAGCTGGGGCTCGTTGTTGACAATGAGATCACTGAGACGCCTTACCACACAGCAGCTCTAACCGACTACCACGCGACTCCCATGATGTGTGTTTGGCTGCAGATCAATGAACAAACCTGAAGTTGATCGGATCGACTCATCACACCATACCAGCCAAGAGCTACAACAAACAACCCATGAAGTGGCGTGAGGAAGGTAAAGACAACGCCATGCAGAGCTCCCAAACCCAAAAAGAGGATACAATATCTGGATATGCCCTCAAGGTAGCGCTCAATAACCAGAGACGTGATGAGCATGTAGCCAAGTAAGTGCTTGATTATTTAATAATGGACGTCGACGAAGCAAGCAAGCGCTGCTTCAATCTTTCTTTGCGTTGTGTCCAACGTCCTTCTTCATCTATCTGTCCGTTGATCGTTCATTCATTTTGTATTGTAGGTACAAACTCGCTGGATCAGTCACTCCTCTCTGTTGAAAAAACTTCACGCCATTCTCAAGTCCAGCTGGCTGGCTGGATGAATAAATGTACCCAATTACCGCTCGCCTCTCTCTCTCATGAGCCAAGCCGTTGAAGCCCTCCCCTCTCACTCATGAATTCTCTCCATTGTCCCCAAGACCCTCTGCTCAATAACAACAACATGACTAGCGACAGCAGTTTGGACGACAAGAAGCAGGAGTTGCTCAGTGGCGCCATTGAGATCCCGATCTCCCAGTTCAGCGACGACGACCTCTCACAATCAACAGGAGCCTATACCGCCATTACTTCTACAGAGTACGACGCGCGCGGCATCCAGCTACACGCGTGGTCGAATCCGCTCAAGGACGCCGCCAACGACCGATGCGGCACGCCGCGCGAGTGCCGCTACAGCGTCCTGTCGTGCTTTCCCATGGCGCAGATCGAGTCACGACTCGGTATCGCCACGTACAACGCGTCGCTGGCATTCTACTGCGCGCTCATGACGCTCAACTTGGCGTTCACGCTGCTGCTCGCGCTCTGTCTCGAGTGGCTCTGGATGTACATCGACGTGATTCCGCTCGTGGTCATCTGCGTGGTCAGTCTACTGCTCATGCTCGTGCTCTCGGGACTCCTCAAGAGGCGCATCATGGCGGCGCGGTGCCACATCCGCGAGCGCTTTGACATCCAGGGCGACGATGTGGACGACCGCACGGCCGTCAACTGGCATGAGGGCCAGGCGATTCGCCAAATGGCACGACACCTGCACTGCGACGAAACCAAAGTGATGGAGCGAGTGGAGACTTTGCCAGCCTACCCCCTTCATTGACCTACCATGCGACGAAGGAGCTACACACAGAATATAGTATATGCGGACAGCAGTAGTTGATATATATTATAAACACACGATTGGCAGTCGAGTCAGGTTCTCTCTCTCTCTCGTTTCCAATACAGCGAGATCTCTCGTTGGCCTTTGACACTTTCCATTTATCTCTTCTTGTCGGCGTCGATGTCCTGCTGGAGCGCGTCGTCCATGGCGGCGCAGACCATGACGATGAACGCGATGTCGACGCCCGAGGTGATCTCCACGTGGTACTCGCCTGTGCCAAAGTCGCAGTTCTTGAGCTCGGGACGGAAGATCTTGGCGATCGCCTGGCGGCCGCCGGTCATGCCGCGGTCCAGGTAGATGAACACGCGGCGCTGGCGCCAGAGCCCGTGGATGCCGATGCGGCTCTTCTCGCCCGTCTCCGGGTTCTGGTACTCGGCATAGCACGCGTTGTTGTGCAGCGGCACGTACTTGATCTCGATCTGCGTGAGGTAGTAGTCCTCCTCCTTGCCCACGTGCACGTTGTACGCAGTCGTGTACGTGCGCGTCTCGTTGATGTGCGCGACCGGGATCTTGTACGCGTCCACGAGCCACTTGGTCTTGTCGTTGGGCGTCACATCCGGGATCGATGGCTCGACACGGAACACCTCCTTACCGGAGAACGCGTCCTTGACCGAGTAGCCCTCCGGTCCGGTCTTGGCCCAGAAGTTGTCTTGCAGCACGAACGTCGTCGTGCGCGACTGGCAGAAGCGCTGGTTGACCGTGAACGGGAACTTGCGCTGCGGGGTGAGCGGCAGCGCCAGGAACTTCTCGACCGAGGAGGAGCCGCCCATGTTGATCAATTGATTCGTACAGAGGTCTGTGGATGAACTGTAGCGAACTGGGAGGGCTTGGAGGTGAATAGCAGAATGAGGAGGGCGGCGACGTGGTCGCTCGCTGTCAAGCGCGGGAATCGAACGCTGTGGCCTTACTCATTCGTGACTTGCTTGGCAGAATTAAATGGTCAAAGCCATCTAATGCACCTCTAGCAGTGAGGTGACTGCCCATCTCAAGGTTGGGTGGTGATGACGCTGGTCCGGAAACCTGTGAGAGTTGATAATTGACGGGTTTGAAAAAGATGGCAGATTTGGATGTTCAAGATGTTTTGTATGAATGTGGAAACCTATGAAAATCGATAGTGATGGGAAGGGAGTTGATTTGCGGATTGACAGGCACGAAAGTGCCAAAGACATTCACTCTAGTAACCTCTCTAATAAAGAACCATTTATAATGACACTGTTCAACATATACAAAACCCTATTTATATACGACATATATTTCGAAAGGTCAAAGCAACCTTTTCATGCACATTTACAGTAGGATTAAATTGGGCTTCGCACCTGGAATGCTGCTGAGAGGTGGGCCAGCTGTACACCTTTTCGACCAATAGAAGCCCGCAAATCACGCCTCCCACCCCCATTCGTCCACAAGTGAAGTCAACCGCTCAGTTCCCTTCCAACGCAACAACAAAAGGAACAAAGCCCAGGAAGCTTGGGAAGCTCGCTTTGATCGCAATTAGCTCCAGTCTCAAGAAAGAACCTTCAGATCCTGCCCCTTAATCAAAGTTCCTTTGCTCTCCCATTTTCCAGATTAAACGCCGCGATCCTCAGACAGGAAACAATCTCTCTCCCCCTCAGACGAGCTCCTGCTCACGATGCTCAGACTGGAAGGAGCCACAGTCGTTTGACTGACGTCGTGGGTGTGTGCCAACCGTATTGCAATGATCAAGATGCTACGCTCTGCAGATTTCAACGAGTGGGTGGCTACTTTACAAGTTGCTGCGTTCAGGAACGCTTCACACCTGCAATTCTTACCCAAATAGATGCTTCACCTGGATTGTGGAAGCCGAAAATCCAGTGATTGTGAACCTAGACAGTTTCACCTCGACCGAGAACGCCAAGATAGATATTTCAGCGCCACACTCGGCTCTACAGCAGTCGAGACCAAAGCGAGCACACGGGTATCACACTCTGACGAATTGAAAGCTGAAGTGATACAGATAACCCCAGAGCAAAGCGTTGGAGGCGCTTCCGAAAGCGAATTGCGACCATAATCAACATATCAAACGTGAGCATGAAGAACCAAGCTCAAAAGCAATGAGCTATTGCTGCACATGCTTCAGTTTGCGCAGACACGACGTCAAATTTCGGATTCTGAGATACCGCAGGTCAGGCTGAACTCCTCTGCGACCGATGTCGCTCAATGGAGATAACCACGGCTGCAGATATCAGGAACACACTATCATGATCTGAGCGAAGCAATACTAGTGGGGAAATTCGACTCGACAAGTGACAAACAGAGCCAGCGACGCACCACGAGCGATATGGCTCATGAGCTTGGTGGAAGTTCGCTACGGTATCCTATAGTGTACGGGTACAATTTCACGAGACGATTTTGACATGACGTGCATGTGTGCGATTCCCAATCTTTGTATGGTCGCTTGGATAATACTTATCACTGTTCGGGTTTAATTTATTTTCTTCTCACCGCCAAAGACGGTTAGATCGAGGTTTCTGTTTGTGTGGTAGGCGCATTAGCGGGGAGAACGGGTGTTCACTGCTGTTGATGCCCCGATTACCCAGCAACAAGCAAGCGCCTTTAGATACCGCAACACATTCCCCGCGATGTATGGCTAATGGTGATCTGGCAATCAAAGCAAATCAGGGCGTGGGAAGTTCGCAAACTGCACCAAATACTCTCGGCCCAGCAGCTCTTCGCTGTGCAGCTACGGCACCCTCAAGCGAGTAGGGGCATGCACAACACGTCCATCGCGATCACCAACCATTAACACAGCACCTACGACGTTTACGAATAGAAGCCGCACCCACCAAAACGAGCTGTACGTACGACCACCGCGGGAGCGAGCTTTTGAGTGAGAACACAGTGACGTCTTCAACGTCGCCTGCATCAACTATGGGAATTCGGTGTGCACGCCAGCGTTCTGTCGATCGTAAATGCGCACTGGAGATCTTGTGAGAGCGCCTATCGCAAGTCCTCCTGTGCCGCAGAAGCTGCGCAAATGGAGCTCTCTCTCTCTCAAGTTCGTCCGCCCAATCGGCCGCTCCCAGCCACTGGTTTGGTCTTCTTATGCGCAGGTATTCAGCTCGCAAGTGAACTGACTTCCTGCGTCCAAGAAAGAGATCCAGTCGGATATCGTTTTCGTTTGAAGTGCGCAAGTGTACCAGTTGCACTGGTACATACGCGCAGAAAACCTCTTCAATTAGATAAATAGCTAAACACGAATTGCTTTCAGTCAGCAACTCGGAGCATGAGCCTGTTTTTGGAAACCTGTTGGAGTTAATATTGGTGCTGCGTGCTTGTTTGCAAAAAACAAGCACCCACAAAACAACGCCTGTGAAAGGCAGGATGAATAAGTGAGCAATGAATGACACTTGGTGCGTCGACAAACTGAGCGCATGCCAGCCAAACAAGCATCTCCTTGTCGTGCACAAGCAACCTAACCAATCCCAATGTTGTTTGGCTTGTTCACAAAAAGCGAGCCCGCCTTGCAAGTTGCAGTTGCTGGTTTGTTGGAGGGATGTTGGATATCATATCGTTCTCGGACCATCACTCTTGTGTGCAGCTTTAAATGTTGGGAGCAACTGAGCTCTCGCGAGAGAACAATTGACAAATTGGCTCGCGTTTTGTTCTCTTTGCTTTCCGCCCCTTCTCCCCAACAGCAAGAAACGACTGGCGCGCACCTTGTCATAACCTTGTGTTGCAGTTGCTTGTGTTGTGTTGTTTGGACTTGCTTGCTTGCAAGTGTATTTGTGTCGTTTGTTTGCAAGCTCACAAGCGTAGTGGTTTCAGCAATGACGTGCGCCTTCTTGGCTCATTTTGTTGGAGGGCTTCCGCTCGGACGCAAAAGAAGATCGAGAGGAGAGCCATCTCAGTCCGCCATCGTATAATGCTGTATTACAAGAGCTCCGGATAACTGGCGATGGCGAGTCGGACTCTCCTCTGTGCCACCATCACGCCCCCTATACAAACGACCGTCTTGCCTTGGTCCGGCTTGTGGTTGTTTGCTGTGCGTTTCGCCTTGGAAATGGGTAAAAATAGCCATTTTCTCTGGATCTAAAAAAAAGTACCCCACCCACTTCTGCTGTTGTTGCTGTGCTTGCTTGTTTGGTTGTGTTGTGCGCTTGTTATCTTCGTGTGGAAACGTAAAGGGACCTGTTTTGCATCCTCCAAGCCGCAGCTGGCGAGAAAAGAAAATGAAAATTTCGATCGGTTTCATGAAATGTTTAAAACTTGTGGGTGATGTCATTTTGACCTTCATTCGCGCTATACTTCATCAAGCTAGCAAACCTCTCTTTCACCCGCTCGTTCTTATTTGTTTTAAACTCTCTGAGCCGTTGAAAGTTTCGAAGAAACCCCAGAAAGAAACTACAAGGTTTCCTCTCGTTGTTTGTTGTTTGTTGTTGTGCTTGCTTGTGCTGTGTGTTGTTGGTTGCTTGTTGAGGGGGCGAGGGGAGATGAAAAAAGAGAGGGGGCGGTGGTTTTTTTTTTGGCCACAGATTTCGATTTGCCCCGCAGACCGCAGTCCTCTCTTCCCAAGCCAACAGCAACTCCCCCAAGCCAAAATGGACCGTGACTCGCTCGTCTTCCTCGCCAAGCTCGCCGAACAGGCCGAACGGTGCGTCTCACAGCTTTTTCTCTGTGTTATGTATAAGCGCTCGTGTGTGCAAGTGAACCAATATACTGACATATCTCTCTCTCTGTTGTGTTTGCTTCTATTACAGTTACGATGAAATGGTGGACCACATGAAGGCGGTCGCCAACAACCACAACGTGGAGCTGACCGTTGAGGAGCGCAACCTGCTCTCGGTCGCGTACAAGAACGTGATCGGCTCCCGCCGTGCGTCATGGCGCGTGATCTCCTCGATCGAGAACAAGGGCGACAGCGAGCGCAGCGAGCACATCAAGTCGTACCGTCAGAAGATTGAGGGCGAGCTCGTCGACATCTGTAACGACATCTTGACCATCATTGAGAACAACTTGATCCCGAACTCGTCCTCGGAGGAAGGCAAGGTGTTTTACTACAAGATGAAGGGTGACTACCACCGCTACTTGGCCGAGTTCCAGGTCGACGATGAGCGCAAGGAGTCGTCGGACAAGGCGCTCGAGGCGTACAAGCAGGCGTCGACGATCGCGATGGCCGAGCTGCCACCAACCCACCCAATCCGTCTCGGACTTGCCCTCAACTTCTCGGTGTTCTACTACGAGATCTTGAACTCGCCAGACCGCGCGTGCAACCTTGCCAAGCAGGCGTTCGACGACGCCATCGCCGAGCTCGACACGTTGTCGGAGGAGTCGTACAAGGACTCGACGCTGATTATGCAGCTGCTGCGCGACAACTTGACGCTCTGGACATCGGACCAGGAACCAGACAACGTCGACGCTAACCAGGGTGACATGAACGTGCAGGACGTCGAATAAGCTAATAGGCTCAATAGGTCAATAGGCCACTTTGGTCGTTCTTGTTTTTTTGCGCATGTGAGTTGTGTCTTTTTTTCATTTCTTCCTGCTTTCTGCTGTATTGATCCACCCACTCCATCATTTTCTCAAGTACGTCGTCCCGCATACGTTGACAGGGAACTGAATGAAAGCAAAATCTTAGCCAACTTGAATAGAATACAAGCTCTTAAAACGCTGCAGCGTGTTGATGTGGTGATGGAACGGAAAGGAAAACAGGAAGAACACGGTAGAGAGAGTCTTATGGTGGCATTGCCATAGAGTTCACAGGGCTTGTTGTGGCTGATTACGACAAGCTTCTTATGGACGCATTCGTATTGATATGTGTGGCTTATTTGGTCATCCAGTCTGACTGCCTACCAGTCATTCCGTTTGGCTCCCATTTTGTTCGTTTAGCTCAGTCGTCCATTCGGAAGGCGAAAAGGAAACGCACGCGCTCGCTGGGATCTGAATATCGTAGAGTCGAGGGGGGAGAAAATGAGAAATCAGGGAGGCAGCCACTAATAATTGTAGATTTATAGAGGTGTTTAGTTGTATAGCCCTGTCAAATAATGCAGTATGAAAGCATACAAAAACGAATTGCAGTGGTTATGAGAGGGAGAGTGAAAATCAATTGGAAGATCACAACCCGTGACAACGCTTCCCGACTCTTTCAAAGCTGTGCGGACGTGTAAATAATATACCTCATCCAGCAAAGACGCGTGAATAACAGCAAGTGGAACATAGCCAATCACACACCATTCATTATGGTAGTGGTGCTCTACAAAAGCAATGTACTCCCATCCACTCTTGCTTCTGGCATGCTACTCTTTTCATTGCTTTGTATGCTGCCAGCAGCTTGCTCTTTCAGTCGAAGGAGCCGACATCGCTCTTTCAGCTCGCATGGCTGAATAACCCGCAGTTCATCAACCGGTGGAACTTTGGCTCAGCTCGTTGTCAGCGCGAATGTTCTCCGCTATTGATGCAAGCACCTGATAACCGTGCAGAGTCCTCCCTTCCATGCGTTTAACACATAAGACACGCAGCACGAGAATCTCCTGGTCTTAGATTCAACAACGTACGCTGCCACACGGAAGCGATTGGCCCGCCTATCCTGATTGATGATGAAACAGTAGGATAGCCACATTGAGACGACACTCTGCGAATGGATCGGCACTATTGATCAATCTCTCCAAACCCAAACACGTCGCTGGCAATACACTTCGCTATAAAGTCAAACCAAGAAGTTGTCTATTTCAAATATCACTCACTCACTCAACATTTGATCGATCACACACACACATCACTCGATCTCGCTCAGCCTTTCTACCTCCGGTACTCACTCAACTCAATATTACATCCAATGTCCTTGCTCGAGGTCACCGCCACTGGTTCCAAGGATAACACTCACTCACCAGCACCAGTGACACCCTTAAAATGCGCTTTGCAGTAGTTCTGCGTGCGCTCGTACGCTGGCTTGTCACAGTCGGGTAACAGACAGCGCTTGCCGCCGCCGTGAGCCCAGCAGAAACCTTTCGAGACGGCGATCGTGTCGCACTTCTCAGATGAACACTGAGTACCTCCGCCGTGCGACCAGCAGACGCCTTTCAATTTGGCGCGGTTGTCGCAGTCCGCGACCTTACATTTGATCGAGCCACCGTGGCGCCAGCAGCGCTTGTTGTGCTTGGAGAGCTTCGTGCAGCCATCGACATCGCAGAGTCTAGTGGCTTTGTTGAATGGAGCCTCATCAGTACTTCTGTTACCGGGTCTACTGGTAGCCGCGTCGCTCTGCTGAAGTGTTGATGAGTCTTGAGTAACAGATGACTTGATGGATCTGCGTGTGATGCCACATGCGGTAGACCACGGACGCTTGCGGTTCAGGAGTCTCAGCGTGGATGTTGGAAAACGCGTGAAGCCATCATGCTCGGACAGAGACTGCGACGGAGAGGAGAGGATGAACGAGAGCGCACACTTGTTGAGTGGCGCCGCCAGGGATTCTGCCGGTGGGAGTTTGGTCGCATACCACGCTGGCGACGCTAGCCATCGCTGGCTAGAGTGGAAATACAGCCCAGGTTCAGATGGTGACACCAGTGGCGAGAGATCTCGGCGGCAGAAACGCTTGCTGCGTATCGATGGAAAATGGGTGGGAGGAGGTGAAGACAACGAGAGCGCAGAGAGCTTGCCTAGCGGACCAGCCGCGAAGCCTCGGACGGAATTGTACACCATGCTGATCAAGCAATAGCCGCGGGAAGTTTGGGCACTTTAGAGCGGGTGATTGCCACCGCAAGTTGGAAAGTGAACGGCGAACTCGTCCGTGAAAGCTCCTCTCTATCTATCTACTTGCATAGTCAACACGGATGACAACTGCACCGACTGGAGCGTCAAAAGCGATCTGCTCACTATGGCAGTGCCTAGCAGGGGAGGGAGGGGGCTCTCCTTGGTTGTGTGACTTCGCCTCCTGTATCTCGCTCGGGCCGGCTGAAATGGAGGGTGAGGGGATATGAAAAGAGCTCTTTCCATTGTCTGGCAGCATTGACAACTACAGAATATCCAAGCACGCTTGCCCGTTCCTCCAGCAGTTGCTCCATCCCATTCAACTTCAGCGGGACACGGAAGGCTTTGCAGACGGCCAAGTATCCTTCTAAATGCTTGCGGTCACTGGAACTTATAGTAAAGCACATATAATAGTTGTCGCTATGATGCATCCACGATGCGGCAAACTTCCAGACCCAGACAACGTTGATCCGCTTGTCTCTCTCCGAGTTTTGCTGTTAGGAAGACTTGGGGATCCCTGATGTCCACACGATCCTCTGGGTTGGGTGAAGTCAACTCAATTATCGGTAGGCCCCGCTTCTCGAAGGATTTGAAACATCCGGGGCACGGACTTCGTTCGAACGGATCCCGATCGCACAATTCGACTAACCAGAAGCGCGCGTCATCCAGGAAGGTAGATGGATGCAGGGAGATGGGTAGCGTGCACTCGATTTTGCTTGGGTAGGATCCTTAACTCTGCGCTGGATACTTCTGGATTGGGTGAGGGTAGCTCAGTCTACCGCTCGGGCGTTGTGTCTGTTAACCAAGCAGATGAAAACAAAAAGCTCAAGACCACCAAGGTCAAGGTTGCAATGGACGTCGAACCTGGGTGTGGTGGGACAAAGGGGTTAACGTTTGCCCTTTCAGCGCTCGGCCTTGGTGGTAGGAGCATTCTCTACTCGTAGCTACTGGAGTACACACCCAAACACGTTTTTCTCTTGCAATGCAGCAGCGGAAAACAAACTCTCTCCGAGCAGAGTACTGTGTAACTCGTTAGCCGCTTAAGCGTGCGTTGTCCGTCCTAACCAACAAAGCTCGGGTAGTACTCAAGCTCTACCCACAAGGCTCGTGCGTGCGACACTTCGGTCTCGGCGAGCGCTTTATTCGGTTTGTGCGCATCATGTACACCAACTCCGAAGTACAACTCAACGTCAACGGCAACCTCCTCGAATTGATCCGACCATCAAGAGGCGTGAAGCAGGGGGACCCGCTCTCACCCTTGCTCTTC
>JALBZB010001233.1:0-11447 GCA_038050625.1 Pythium sp. MPC-2022a
TCATTCCATACAATTGCCAAATCTCAGGGTCGTTATTAACTGAGATAGACTTTAGCTACGTACTCATGCATCATCCACACTATCCGCTTTGCTCGGGCAGCATCTTCGCAGGCGAGAGAAAGCCAATTGTGCTC
Organism: Pythium sp. MPC-2022a; assembly: GCA_038050625.1. Taxonomy (NCBI): domain Eukaryota; phylum Oomycota; class Peronosporomycetes; order Pythiales; family Pythiaceae; genus Pythium; species Pythium sp. MPC-2022a. The sequence continues at coordinate 135 of JALBZB010001233.1, forward strand.
AAAAACCGCAGCACATACTTCGTCGCATCCTCCTCGTCGTGGGGTTTTCCTGGTTGGTGGTGTGCAAACTTCACCGCGTCCGACAAATGGAACCGCGCGCCTTGTCTCTCGCGTATCCACTCGATGATCGCAGCTTGGAACGCATCACACTGGAACTGCACGCGGAGCTTCGAGCGAAATTCCGAGTTCCCAAACTGCACGTGCACAATGTACACGTTCTCATCTGCTGTGCCACTTTGCTTGAGTGTGTGGGCTGCTATCGGGGCTTTTCGCTTCGGCTTCTTCTTCAGCGCTTTCTTCTTCGGAGCATTGCTGCTCTTCGTTGCCACGCCGCCACTTCCAGTTAAACTTCCAGAATCATCAGGCAAACTGTACTCCAGGATCTCGTGCATCGCCATCAGCACGGACAGAGGGCTCTCTCGGAAGCCAGACTGCTTGAAAACCTTGGTGTGCTTGCCACCTTTGAACGCGTGCCGGCGAATGTCGATCTCAACGCTCTTCTCAGCATCTGGTGTTGTCTTCTGCGAGGTCAACGGATCATCGCCAGTGCTGAGCAGAGCCTCAGGAAGTAGATCAAACGGGCTCAGCGACGAGATCTTTGCGCCTAAACTCTTCAGTAACCGCCCAAGTCGCTTTCGGGTTGCCTTGATGTCATGCACCTCCCCTGAAATGGGCTCGCGCCACTGCTCGTCCACCCGAAGAAGCTGCCTCACCGCGCCGCACACTAATTCTTCTGGGCTAACACTCGCAATTTGAACCTCGAGGAAAATCGCGTCTTCGGCAATTTCCGCTTCAAACCACGTCCCTGCGGGCATATACACTACCGAGCCAGGCTCGAGCATCACTTCCTGAATCTCGTTTTCATTGTCGTCCTGATCAACCTCCATATGGTAGTCGTCCACAGGCGGCAGTAGCGCAGAAGTCTTCTTACGATAGACACTCGTGATGTGAGCTTTCAAATGCGATTCGCCTTCTTCCTGGTTCAATAATTGCGGATAGTAGCCTCGCGCTGGATACCGCACTGGTCCTCTCTTTGTTTTCCACAGTGTGTTTCCTTTCAACTGGAAGATAAAGCTGTCACTTTGATGGAATTGCCAGTTGGAAATGAAGCCCGAATGACAGCAGAACGTTCGGGCTTTATGCATCACCGGGTTAGCAAGCGGGCTCGTTTTGAGATCCTGAGCCAGTGGACGCAGAACCAGATCGTTAACTGTTTCGGGTACTGGGAAGCAAATTGAAAGCCCGAGATCGTACATCACTTGCACTTCTCGTCTCAACTCAATCGTTGCAGTCCCCATCCGGTGAACGCTCGTGTTCTTCGAGTCCACGAGCAACGTGACAACGGCGCTTGGCGCCAACTGATCCAATAGCTTCACAATATCCAAACTGAAAAGCGTCTCATGAACCAGTTGCTGGAAACGCGAGCAGGGCGAGTGAATCCATTGTGCATTTTTACGGTAGTGCTTTTTCATCTTGTCCGCGTTCTCAGACGTCCCAAAGAGCCACAATCGCATCGTTTCGTGGTCCAGACTCCGTACTTCATCCACACTTTTGCTGCTGAAAATGGGCACTTTGCCAGTGTTCAATGTACCCGCCGTTTCGTAGAGACGCTGCATCGCCACTGCAGAACTGGGTGCGCTGGCATTGATCTTGTCCGCATGGGGGCTCTCAAACTTTCGCGGCGCTACTGTTTTTTTCGACTTTCGTAGAATTGATGCTGGCGGGGGCGATGTTGCTCGTGGAGGAAGAGAACTCGCTCGAGCAAATGCTTCAGCAGGTTGAGTCTCTTGTATCGGCTCTACCATCGGTGAATGGGTCGGATCGCGTCTGATTCGTTTCGATCTTCGCGGAGTCTGTAATGCTGTTGCTGTTTTTCCTGGTGGAGATTGCGGTGACGGTGCTTTGCCAGGCTCTTCGATAGCTCTTGGTGGCGATGCGTCCGCAGCTGTTAGTGCATCTTCGATCGAGATCAGCTTGCGTTTCACGGCCTTGAGCTTCGGTGCAGGAGGTGGCGGTTTGGCTCGTGCTGTGTCACGCTTCAACACCCTGAACTTCGGCGCAGGTGGTTGCGGCTCAGCTGGCACTGTCGCTTCCATTTCTTCATCTTGATCATTTGCAGCAGCTCGATTCGGACAAATATTCGCGTGGCGACTCATCGAGCTCTTCCGGCACACGAGCACTTTCCCACAATCAAGACACTCAGCTTTCGTGGGCTTGTCCGAGCCAGACGACGAATCAAAGAGCAGACAAAAACCATCCGCTTCCACCTTCGCTCGGGATCGTTCGGCGTCGCTTGGTTGCTCGTCATCTTCAAGTGGTGTATATCTCGGTTCGTCTCCTTCGTCGTGATGGCTGCTACTTTCTGCTTCTTCTGATGCGGGCATCGTCACATCCTGCGCAGCTGCATCATCAGGGTTATCAATATCATTCTGATCTGCTGAGCCTGCAAGTTCGTCATCGTTCCCGCCATTGCCACCGCCACTTTCTCGCACTTTCTCCAGCTGATGTTCCTTACATTCGCTCGTTTGACGACTCATTTCCTGCTGTGCAAACTTGTGTCCGCAATGCTTGCAAGCCACCATGACCTCGTTCGCGGTGTCTGAACCGCGTGGTTGCTCATTATCAGCTACTTCTTCCTCTCCTTCATCATCATCTTTGTCATCGTGGTCTCCGTGTTTGGTATCTCTGCGAGTCCTCGGCTCTTGGATGTCCTCGCGTGAGCTCACGTCCTGGGCAACCTCGTCAGACATTTCAGTGTCCACTATGACGTTGTCTTCATCAAGCATCTCGTCTCGTGGAGGTGTCACCTCAAACGAGTAGTCAGTTGGCGAGGCAGAAGAAGAAGAAGAAGAAGAGGAAGATAACGATGACGATGGAGGCGCTCGCTCAACAAACTCTTCCACGATAATCTCTTCTTCTTCAATCATCACCGACACCATCACAGTGTCGCGCTGAGTGACTTCTTGTTCCTGTTGCTCTTCGTCTTCTTCGTCTTCTCGCTGCTCGGGTTTTGCTACATCTTCATTCATCGCTTCGCCAGCATCCTTCTCGCCACCAGACTCGGTGGTTGGCGAAAAAGAAGATAAAGTACGAGAAAGCGGAGAGGCTTCAACTCCTGTAGCACCTTCATCTTCAGCTTCATCGTCCGCCGACGCGGGTCGCAACGAAATGTCTTCCACGATCTCCACGTCGCGCTGCATCTCGATGCTCTCACTGTCAAACCCCATTCCGAAAGCCGCCGCGCGAGATACCAACCGAATGAACGCTTCCGCGACCGAAGACCCCGTCGTTGGCGTCTTTCTTCTCCTTCTCTTGCTCTCGTTCTCGCTCGGAGAGTTCCGGTTTGATCGGGGCATTGGTGCCTGATAGGAAACAACCACTTGAGGGGCTTGCCGATGCGGCAGTTGGGTGATATGAGAGAGAGCGTCTTGAGTTGATCAGACAGTTGACCTGATGGATGGATTGATCGACTTGGACTCGGGACCTGAACCGGCACACTCACAATGCAAATAAACTCACTCATTCACTCACCGCTTCGTCGGCGTCGCGTTCTTTTCTCTTTGTCAAATCTTTTTCGTTGTTTCTTTTTCTTGCGCAATATTTTTCTTATAAATAAGGGCGTTAAAAAAATATGACAGACAGGATCCTATTCACATCACCTCCTACTCACGCGCGCACCGCTCTTGCTTTTTTCTTCTTCATCGTCTTCTTCTTTGTCTCAATCAGTCAGTCCGTCTCGGCGCGCGTACTCTTCCTTTCCCTTCCCCGTCGTCCTGCTCTTAGATTTTCTTTCTTCTACTTACAACCTACGCACACCACAGTCACATCCACTCAAAAAACTACTCACCTTGCTTGTTTTCTCCCATCTTCTGCTTCATCTTCTTGCTTCTTGCACCAATCTTCTTGGTTTGTTGTTGTTGTCTTGGTCGCTTTATATCAACAGCGAAAGGGTTCTCTCTCTCTTTGCTTGCTCCTTAGCAGTAAGAGTCCTTCATCAGCTCCAGGACAACGCTCAGCTCTTCACCGGTGAATTCCGGGGCGGCTGGGTTCATTGGCGGCGGCACCGAGAAGCCGCCAAACTTCATGTTCTCCTCGTTCTGAGGAGGGGGACGCAGTACGTGGTGCGTTGGAGGATGGTGGTGGTGACCGCTGTTGCTGCCACTGCCACTATGGTGATGCTGCTGCTGGTGGTGCGACTGCTGTTGCTGGTGGTGCGAGGACTGGTGGTGGTGGTCGTAGTCCTCGTTGCCGTCAGAAGAGTTGCCCGAGCGCATGTGCGCGTAGTGGTTGCCGTACGAAGAAGCCGAGCCCCCGCCGCGCGCGTAGCTGCTCTCAGAGCTGAGAGAGAACGTGTTGACCTCGTAGCTGCTCGATCGGGAGTGATGGTACTGCGGACCCGAGCTGTGCTCACCCAGTGGGAATGCCGAGTGGCCCGCGATCGCCGACTTACCGCTGCTGCTGCCTCGTCGCGAATCAGAGTACACGTGATCGATCTCCTGCACTTTCTTCTGGTCTTTCTGAAGCATCGGCAAGCCCAGGTCACTGGCACCGCTCCCAAGAAACTGGCCCATGATCTTGCGTGGCGGGCCGACCGACGATGGTGGCGGCGCCGAATGCTTGGCGCCGTAGAGGAAGCTGCTGCTGGTAGTGGACGGATAGTGCGACTGCGTGTGATGCGGCGCCATGTTTTCGTACTCGTGGCGACTGTGGTGGTCGTTCAAAAAGTAGTCCGGGTCGCTCTTGATGCTGCCGTGGTGCACTGCTGCCGATGTCCCTCCGCTGTTGCGCAGCGACACGTCGTTCTCCTGTTGATGCGACGGCGCCATCGAAGCTGCCGCTGCTGAAGCTGCCGCTGCTGAAGCTGCCGCTGCTGAAGCTGCTGCTGCTGCCGCATGCAGGTTGCTGGGGTGCTGGCTCGACTGCGCGGCGCCGACAATGATATTGTGGTGCAGCTTCTGGTGCTGCGCAAACTCCTTGTAGTTGTCGCAGCTCCACGAGCAGTTGACACCGATGCAGCGGAAGAGGTTCTGTCCCTCGGGGAAGTGGATGCGCATGTGGCGCTTGAGCTTGGTGCTCGTGTTGAAGCGCTTGCCGCAGGTCGCGAAGATGCACGGGTAGGGGCGTTCGCCGCTATGGATGCGCTTGTGGCGGCTCAGGTTGCCCGACGTGTTGAAGCGCTGCGAGCAGCCTTCAAAGTCGCACGCGTACGGCTTGTTGCCCGTGTGGATGCGCATGTGGCGCCGCAGCGCGAATGAGCGCGGGAACTGCTTGCCGCAGTGCACTTCGGCGCAGATGAACACGTCCTTCTTGGCTTTCTTGGCTTTCTTGCCGCCGCTGCCGTCGATGGACGCGGCGTCGTCGCTGCTGCGGCTCGCGTGGATCACGTCGGTCCACGCGGACCCGCCACTGCCGCTCATGTCGACGTGCTGATGGTGCTGCTGCTGCTGCCAGGTGGTCGGCGGCAGCGGGGCGTTCATGCCGGCGGCGACGCGCGGAGGATGGAAGTTGCTCATGGGGAAGCCCCGTGCATCCGCCCCGCTCTCGCTCGTCTGTGTCAGCATGTCGGCCGATACTGTAGAATGGAAGTTGAGAAGTGAAGCGAGCGCTTGGTTGAAAGAGTCCACTCCCCTCTCTCCCTTCCCGTCTCCCTCCCTCTCTCCCTAGAGAGGAGACTCCTCTCTCTCTCTCAATCAATCAGACTGACACACACAGTCAGGACAGTGTTGTTTGTGGGGCGGACGGGGTCTTCAAAAAGTCCCCAAATTTGATTTTGAGTGCGGCTGCTCCCTCTCGCTCTGTCCTTGGATGAAAAGCACAGGCTCGAGCCCCGCACTTTGGTTTGCTATCATCCGCTTTATACACAACCTTTTGCGTTCGTTTTGGGGTTTTGCGGTTGTTTTTGTATCGGTGGCGCATCCCTGTCTTTCACTGTTTCCTGGCTCGGCTCTGCACGCTCAAGACCGACCAAAACCGCAAAGAAGACCCATGATCTGAGAAGCACAAAGAACAGCCGGTGCACAGAAACAAGACGTTGAAGCGGACTTTTGCTCCGATATTTTGAAGACATACTCAGATCAAGTCAAGTGAAGGCAGTCACCCACCTGTTTTTGCTTTTTGTAATAGTTTTTGGAAACTTTGCGAGTAATAGGTCTTTCTTTGGCGCCTCATCACGTGGCAAACAGCTCGGATGTGTGTATTGTTTGTGGCTCAACTTGTGATTTGTACGACAATTTTGACAGTAACATGTTTTGAGACTCCATTTACTGTACTGTATCAACCTTAAAATCGCATGGCGTTGCTATGTAGCTTTAATTCCACGGAGCGCCCGTGATCGATCAAACCCCAAGAGATTGCACTGCTGACAGCAATGTGTGTTGAGTGCAGTTTGACCGATTTTTGAACTCAACCCTCTCTTCTTCAATTGTTAAACTCCATGGTTTGAGAACACTCGTGGAGGGAACTCGCTCTGTGAGGACCCTTTTCACACCACCAAAGTCTCTTCTCCCGACCGCTTCTCAATGAACTAAAAAAACGAATGTGGAGAATACCGTTTGTTGTCTTTTGGCAAATGCTCCTTCAAGATTTGACACTCCAAACTTTACAAGCTGAAAAAAGAAAAGAAATCACACACAGCTACGAGAACGCTTTGGTTTTCGTAATCTTTCGGGGGAACAAAGGAACTCATCCGCGGTGTACATACCGAAGCGCGCACAGAGAGCGGCCAGAATCGCAAAAAAAGGAGATGGAGATGCAGCTTTGATTGTGTGTCTGTGGAAAAAGTGCCACTCTTCCAAAGTGCATTTAGTGCCCCACTTCAGCGCTTTTGTGTCGTGTCAAACAAACAAGTTTTGCAAGTTTTGCTTTTAGAGTGGCGCTATCGCTTTCGAAACGATCGCTTTAGAGAGGGTTTTGTGTTTTTCAATAGTTTGCATCGACAGTTTCACTCACTAATGGATACCAAACTGAACCGAAACTGAGAGATCGGCAGGACGGACCGCAGACCACTCGCGGTCAGCAGCTGGACTTGAGTTGCAAAGAGGAGACCTGATTGCACCCTCTTAACGCATAAAAGGGGCAATGGCAACATTTTCAAAATGACCGTCATTTGATTTTCCCGCGTTTTGAAGGTGGACAGTTTTTAAACCGAGGACAAATGCTGTTGATACATTTTGCCATCATTTTCAATTCAACATGTGAAATGATGAGCTGTTGAAGAGATGTTCATATGGCATGTCATTGCGCTGTTGTGAATCAGCGTACAACCAGCATTGGCGTTGTATCTTACTTTGATGGAACTATTTGATAGGCAGTGTCAAGCATCAGTAAAATTGGAAATTGGAGGACCTCGTCGTCGCCAGAGAAGATTAACACAAACTCGCACACATCTTCCTGACCACTGTGCGATGAGCGAAGATGGCAACGAATGAATATGCGACCATTGGTTTCCAGCGCTGTTGTCAACCAAACTTTATTTTGCCAACTTTTGCTCAACAAAGCAGCAGCGCTGGGGCTATAAAATAGCGTATAAAATAGCGATTTCAGTCTAATTTGCACTATCTCTGAAAGTCGCAGCAAGCAGACTTGGACGACCATTCGCTTACTGTAAATAGCTGTACTATCCATGCCACCCGCGTTTCTTTTCAAACTTCATCTGAGATTGGGCTGGGTATTTGGGCTTTGAGCAACAAATTTGCGGTTTGGTCCACACAACGCTGTACCGACCCCCATCGGGCCAGTGGTATTACACTGGTTTGGGGACCGGGAGGTCAGTGGATCGATCCCCATGGGTGAACGAATCTGCGCGACCGGAGGGAGCCAGTGCCAAATAGTGTACTGGTTCACAAACCCACGTTAGTGTAATGAAGTGGGGCCCTTCCCACCCGCGTTAACAGAGCTTGCTTAAAAATCCTTGAAATAGTAGGGGCCAATAAGCGTGTGCGGGCTGATACAGAGCTACCTGTATCGTCGACTCTCTTCGGAGGATCGAGGGAAGTGGTAGTTTGATTCTCTCTCCACACAACGCTGCAATCTCAAACTGGCAGCTTCAAGGTGAAAAGTAATTTGTAATTGTTCGATTTTTCAAATTGTTGTCGTGACTTTTGGCTTAAGTGCGCGACCTGAGCGTAAAGTGCGCATGCACATCTCTTGTTACACACGAATAAACTGCGTTTTCCTTGCGCGTCATCCTGGCGGGAGCTGCTTCTGCTCGTCAAAGTGCGGGGACGACACTCTTGAAGTGTCCATATCGTACTTAACGGAAAAGGATGTGCTGGCACAACTTCAAAATCAATCAAGTTGATTTGAAGTCAGCATTCAAAAACGTCAAACGACCCACAATGCGAAGAAGGCTCTCGCGGCGGTGCACGACACAGCGGTCACTTGCCCGTTGCGCAGTGGCTATACGAGCACCACCGAGAGAGCTGCTCGTCCATGGCGATCGACAATGCGGCGGCACGCAGCCACGACCACGTGCTCGAGTGGCTCTGCTGCACAGCGGCGACCATCGTTAGTGAGACGCGCGTGCGGCAACTTGCAGCCGCCGCGTGTTAGCTGCTTGTTTGTGAAACCCCCATGTTGCGAGCTGTCGACGCGCATTGTACCCTAGAAGAGCTGTAAACGTCTGGAGGTCGTTTACGCGAGCTGAGCTGTAGTATACAGCGGTGCGTTGAGCACCACCACCACATCACATAATAATATGAGCAAAGCGCATGCATCTTCGAGTTAACTTCAATGCGCACCCCAGTACTTGAATTGAAGTCTGAACGCTTGCTGGCATCTCGCTCCTTTTGAGGAGCTCACTTGACTTTAATTCAAATGAGCAGGCTAATGGTACCAAGAATCGAGTTTTTCAAATCAATAGCAAGTGGTCGTCACTGTAAAGGGGAGTTTTGTGGCAATAACGGTGTCCGCATTGAAAATCACTTACCAACTGAGGATGACTGTCGGTTGCTGTTGTAGCATCATGGTTCGCAAGGACTACCCAAAAAGGAAGCTGCGTGCCACGTCACGTGAGACGCCTCGCACGATAATGCAGTGGACATTCAGACTCACTATTGGCCCAACAGTCACTCAAGTTCCGCCTCGCTCTTATAGAGATACGTACGGTAATCCAAATTGACCACAAAGCTAAAAAACACCTCTGTGGTGAAAAAGATCACGCCTTGCAGCGTTTGTGTAAATAAGAGGTCATATGACACAACTCTTAGTCGATTTGCTGAGCGTTTATCTGAGAAGCTGTCAATTAGAGCTATTGCTTGCGTAAAAAAATGTTACTGACTTGGGCAGCATCACATGTGAGCGTGCCGCAGCCATGACCACGAACTCTTGCTCTTCGTGTTATCATCAGTATCACCCGATAGGTCGAAACGAACGCCCACATCGCTGCTGAAGTCTGTATGGAGGGAACGAAGAGCTTACTTGAAGAGTCCACCTCTTCAAGTGTATCGATGATGTTGGTAGTAGCTGAAAGTATTCTTTCATGAGATTCATTATTGAAGCAAAATATGACAAACGCGCAATTCCAACCATTCTCTCATTTTTGCATTTGCGTCCAAGCCAGCAAGCGTTCGACCTCTAGTACCGCCAGCATCACCTTCCACTCCAGCGCATTGTCCAGCATGACATCCCAGCCAGACCCGCCAGCTTCTTGCTCACAAGCGTTGCCGTCCTGTGTCGTTGCGCTCTCCCACGCGGTTGCTGTGATCAGCGAGTACGCCGACGCGTCGTTGGGCTACGAGTCCTGGCAAGTAGTTGTGACGAGCAACCTCACGCTGCTGCAGTGTGCACACGATGCGCTCGCCCATGAGTCTGTGTAGCAGGAACGCCGTGGAGCATGCGATTGAAGCTGCGACGCTAAATGGCCACCTGACAGTTGTGCAGTGGCTCCACCACGCATTCCCAAAGTGCAAGAACAAGACGTCGGCGGTCGACATCGCGGCGGAGCACGGCCACCTCAACACCATCCAGTGGATGCATGAGAGTAAGAGCACGCTCGACCACGCGTTGATGATTACGATGGACGAAGCCGCAAGAAACGGGCGTCTCGGCATCGTCCAGTGGTTGCATGCGAACTACAACGAAGGCAGCACGACGCGCTCAATGGACTGCACGGCCCGCCAGGCGAAGTCGACTTCGTTACCCTAAACGCCAAATAACAATTAACTCACTAGCAAACGCGCCATCCTTCAAGGTAGAGAAGACAGTTAGTGAATGACTTCTTTAGCAAACCAAGCAAGTTGGGCAGAGAAACCATACGAGGTTCTGAAAAGCAAGCTCGACCAAGCGACTCGCTTTCGCTACCAAAAAAACAAGCAAAACTTTTTGATAGTTGGGGCAAGACAACCGAGGTGCCCATTCGTATGAAAAAGGTTTTACAGTTCCAATGTATATTTCGGATTTTGATCCAACGGTAAAACTGACATCGCTGAGCAAAACGAGCCGTTGTCGGTAGAGCAGTAGCCAGAGTGCGTACGCACGTGCCCCCACTGGTCGATATCGTACCTGTCGTCAGCTGAGTATCGTTAGGAAAGCGAAGTACACACTGTCATAATGCACAGATGTCTGTCAGTGTAACAAGGATTGACCTCTTGTTCGGGGCCATTTCAACCGCGATGACCCTCCAGTTTGAATCTTGAGGCTGCTGTGAAAGCGACGTGCGGTATACTTTTTGACGCTTCCGAAATCCCCATTTGCGGATAAATAGCAGAGCTGGATGGAACACGACAGTTTGGTCGTGAATGTTTCTTCTTTATGCGTGAGCTGTGGTGGGCAACACGGCTCACACGCTCGCTCTGTATTTTTCGGAGCTCTTTTGTGTTAGTCAGTGGTTTTGGCGTTCGATGTCTGTAAAAATCGTTGAAGTGTTAGATCGGCGTTTCTGACGTGTCACTGTTTAAAATGAGTATTCGATCAAAACCCCGTCTTTAAGACGACTTGAAGATTTATAAAAAACAGCCTACATTGTGTAGGTTATTAATCCAATAAACGGGTAAAAATAACTTCTCTCCCTCGATAAAGTTAACATCAACCAAACTGATCACTTTCTGACTTTGAATGCCCTCAACGCTTACACTCACGACCCTCGTTCTCCGACAGTGGCGCAACCTCCTCACCCGCCCGATCCAATGGCACCAAGTGCTCTTTGGCCTCGACCTGCCACTCAAGACACGATGGAAACGACACAGCAACAGCGTTATCTTAACGTGGAACATCACACGCAGCATTGTGTTCGCCAGCATCTGGAAGAACCGCAACCATTTCAAACATCGACACGAGGCACCTCCTCACCCAGTGACGCAATGGCATTGGATCGAC
>JALBZB010001234.1:0-11444 GCA_038050625.1 Pythium sp. MPC-2022a
TACAAGTTGTACTGATTTGCTCGGAGCGTACTGATAAATTCCACGTGGGTCAACAAAGCTGCCTATTTACCAGTAGGAATGTTTTTCTCAAGGGCTTTGATCCAGTAAATAGACTTGATCTTCGATGCTTGCAAGCTAACTTCACTCGAGTGAATATAAATTACTAGGACCGAATGTGCAACATTTGCACAACTGTAGCATGATCCCTAAGTTCGTTCACACTGGAAGGCTTCGTCTGCACATGCCGTGTTGCCTTGTATTAAAGCGATGACTTCGAGTAAAGTGCATAAGCATTCAAGCGAAGAGGTTCTCCACAACCCCACAATCGGGCAGTGCAAATGATGGGGACACCCGACGCGACGCAGTTGTCGTGCTAGAACAGTCCGGTCACACCGGAATCCCACCGCTATACTCCGTGTTCACTCGACGGTATATATGGGTGCGACCAACGCGTCTCAAACGTTGGTTAGCTTGGAGTACATACAATATTTTTAACGGTGAAAGCTCTTGATCTACTCCAGTGGTCATTTGTCAACACCCGACCTATGTTTACGCATCCAAATGGAACTCCAGTGAACACTGCGGAAGGAACTATTTCTCCAATAGTATAGTGTATTTGGGGCTATGCAGAATAACGTAGGGCACGCGGGTGCTGTGCATGAAGCGCTCTTATATACAGTTTGTCTCCAACTGTAAACGACGGTGTACGCCCATTTATTCATCTCAGGGAAATTAGCAGTGCAAACCTCACTCCCAGTCAACTGATCCGATCGTCTATCTGCATGTAGTTAACCCTGGAGCGTCATGCACAGCTTTTGATATGGAAAGGTTGCTTTTAGTTAAGGAATGTCGATTTCACGTGACGGCGCGTTCAGGCCATGAATGAATTGGCGGACAGCCAAACACAGCCCCCAGGCTGTGTGGCTGGGGATTTCATGGTGTTTATACCGTTACACGGTCCGTTTCGCTCGGCAAGCAGCACAAGCCAATGATTACCTTGACACTGATTTTACGTTGGTGGGCTTGGGTATTTTGAGACTTCTCAGTCTGACCTGAGAAAGCGAAAATGGCTGATCACAGGATTGCATTCGCCGTGAGCGCGTCTGGGCATTTAGTCTGCTTTCTGCCTAAACTACGAACTAATTTGGCGAGCGGCGATGGCGCAGATCACGCCAGCGACTGGGACCAGACGACTCCCTGACTCGGAGCGGTATTACAGGCTCTGCCCCGCAGAACCCCTGCCGACCCTCGACCTTTCAATCTCCATTGAGTCGCGCTTCCTGAGCCGCTCGGCACTCTATCGCATGCGCCTATTCGTTCGCAAGAGCAAGCAAATTGGACTCGCGTCGTGCATCGCGCTTGCCTCGTACTTTGTCTCCATGCTGGCGCCAGTGGAGATTGGGCGTGGCTTTGCGATTGTGGCGTTCGTGCTCTGGGCGCCCGCCACCGTCGCCTCGACTGCGCTGCTTCGGTATGACGTCGTGTGTCTGTTGTTCAGGACGTACGACTTCTGGTTCTGCACCTTCGTCAACGCGTCGACGTATATCACCCTTGGGGTGATCCTGGGAGACATGCGCGCGGCAGCGCTGGTCGCCGCGTGGTCGGGGATCCAAATGAACATCCTCATCGATGCCAACATCCGTGCCGTCAAGGTCTGGGCGATCCTCAACGCCATTGGGATTCTGAACTCGACCGCCACGTGGGTCATGGTGACGCTAACGCTCATCGACGATTTTCACGACGCCACGCTGCTGCGCGTCAACTCGCTCAATCTCCTCGCGTCTGCCTACGTGTCAAGTGGACTGCTCACGGTCGAGGCGCTCGTGGCTCGCAACGTGTTTCGAAAACGAGGCGTGTTCCAGAAAAGAGCAAACAGGGCTACGATCGAGTGCACCAGCTACCGCGTCAATCTGGTTCTCGCCCCATGTCGACCCAAGCAGCCACCGATGCTTCACTCACACGCTGCCGCCAATGTACCATCCACCACTACCCCCGAGTACATGAAAACCATGCAATACGTCGAGCAAGTGGACCAAATCGACGCTCAACACACAGTTCTACAGGTATCTTGGGTCAGATCTACCGTTGCCACTGCATCATCGTCCGGCCTCTCGGTCCCAGTCGCACGGCTTGGCGCCTTCGCCCTCGCAACATCGACCTTGGCTGTGCTGCTTGGCATGATTCAAGGTGACCGCTTGGCTGGGTACACTCCGGTTTGCCGCGGGTTTGCGCTGAGCTCTACTGCTCTTTACAGCTCTACAGTTGCGTTCCATTACCAGCGAAAGCTACTTCGAGCGCTCTGGACGTCGTTCAACTTTCTCTTCCTGTTTACGCAGCTAACCTTTACCCATCTTTGCGTGTGTGACTTCTTCCACTGGAGCTCAAATTGCTATTCGATGGCGCTGATCTCGTGGCTGTGGAGCCATTGGGTACTGAGTCTTGACGCACTACCACCAGTGATGAAACGCAAGCTCGGGCTGCAGAAAAGCTTCGTGGTGGTTGTGCTCGTGGTCATCATTTGCTCGGGCATCAGACTAGTCTACCAACTGTTCGTTGCAGATATCTACGACCGCGTGATCTGGAAGAAACAGACCCTCGGGATGGCGGTCCAGCTCCGTCTCGTCCCCATGTTCTACAGTTGCTTCTGCACGGTGTTCTCGCTGCTGCTGCGTTTGCTGTGGCGAACGAGTGTGAATCCGAGCGACGTGCTGTTCGTGCTCGATGGAGTCGTCGTCTATGAGAACTACCTGCGCACAGCGAAGAACCGTCTCTCGCGGCGATGGGGTTCATTCGACACCCCCAACGATCAGCGAAGTCATCAACGAGGTCTCCAGGTGCAGCGTACTGGGCCCCATTCGGTGGTTCTCGTGAACGTACCGCAGCAACGCTGAATCACGTGTAACCAGCCCTAAGGGTTATACTTACGACGCACCTTTCGGGATGTCATTTACCGTTCTTACTGCCGCGCACTGCGTCTCGGACGGACTCGTGGAATGGATGGTGATCGGCTCAAGCGGCAACGGCTCTGAAGACGCGAGCGAACTGATTAAAATCGTGAGCACTACGATTCGTTCCCATCCGCTCTTCAGGCCCTCAAACCACTTATCGTGAACTGCGGAGGTGAAGACGGCTTCCTCGTGGGACTCATTAGTGCTGACAACGGTTGTGGACAGGAAGGTATACCGGGGCTCTACAGTCAGATCCCAGCGTAACGGACTCCATCACCGCTTACACTGTGGCTCTGACTCCGACTATGAAAGTTGGAGCACCTGCTGCCTCAGCTTCATCACCGAGTGCGGTAAAGTTAAAGTCCTCCGAGCCTGCAACATGCATCAAATCTCAGCCCAGTAGGCAGAAGCCCTATACCCCAGGGTACACCGAATTCTGAAGTATACCCATCCGCGATCCAGCACTAGGAAGTATCAGGTCTGAGCATAATCACGCAGGGCTAAGTCGCGAGCTTCTTTGCCGCTGGAAACGGCGGTGGCGCGGCTCAAGTCTCAACATATTTGATAAATCAGCTGGTAAGTCCCAGCAATGAGTTCACGCTGAACTCGTCGAGTGATCTCAGTGGGTGCTGGGCGTCATTGCGGATCACGACGCGTTTGGCGTTGGACCAGCGGAAAGACCTATTCGGGTCAGCGCAGAACCATCGCCCTGGGAACACGACGATGGGGGGTGGAGTAGAATTTTGTACAACCTAGAAAGAGGATTGTAGATTTCAGTACCACGTACTGCCCGCAGGTAAAGATGCTTCCCATCCAAATGTTTTCTCAGTCCTCACTGAGATCGTTGTCTGTTTGATTGGCAGTTCATCTCAATAAAAGTACGCTAAATCGCCTCATTTACAGATGTTAACCATGACCCAGTGGAGATTCTCTTAAATCAGTGCTGGTTTTCGTTTTCAAGTAAACGTAGCTAAAATCAGTACATAATATAATTTCAAGCCCAGACCCTAAATGGGTCAAATTAAAATCATAGTGAAACCAAGCTAACAAAGTGACCGAAGGTTTGACCCAAGAATCACAAATGTACTAATATGTACTGAATTAAGAGAGGTTCCGATTGCGTGAGTGGTGATCATGCTGCTCTTCCAATAACCACCACTCGCAGTCGCTGCTTATCCTATACCAGCATTCACAGGTGTACCCACTCCCTTCAATTGCTCCGTTTGATTGGCTGATACATTACTGATTGGTGTCGTATTTTTAACCAATAAGACTTGCAGCTGTGTATCATGTTTTTTGGGTAAACTGAAATGCACTCACGCTTCAGCGTTCCAACTCTCCCCCACGAAACAGTCGCAAAAGGAAAATGGATGGAACGGTACATCCCAGTAGGGCCAAGGTTAGGAACGTAGCGTTCCAAAGTTTTCACAAAAACGAGCCATTTCAACCCACAACCTTGGAACATTTCATTTTGGTCTTTTTTAATAATAGGAGGTTGACCGGTCATCAACTTTTAAAGGTTTCATGCGAGAATGACATTAAGTAACGGAGGATAATTTCACAACCCAACTGCGTGAACATGACAAAGTGGCCAACTGACAGCCAAACTTTTGCCCTGGCAAGAGCACCACAAGCGCCAGCACTCAACAGCGCTGCAGCCACACACCTTCCACTGGCCTTCAAGCACACGCAGACGCGCTCTACGATGCGGACAGGCACGTTGCTGGGGGCGCTCAGCGCTCTTTTCGTTACGTCGTCTGTGGATGTGAAAGCGGTGTCATCGCTGCGTGTGCACGTGAAGTCGCGTACCTTCCAACAGCACGAGCAGCTCTTCAAAGCCACTGGAGACACAGCATCAACGCAAACCAGCAGTGCGCTCGAGACTTCGTGTGCCGCATTCGCAAAGAGCAGCCAGGGCCAGTCGGCTGTGCTCTCGATCAACTGTCCGAGCGCATGTCGCGACAGCAACTTCTGCATATACTACCCAGCAGCAGCCCGTGGCAACTGCACCAACTCCTGCTTTGACGGCGACACGTGTACGTTCGAGTGCCTCAGTACACTGGGAGGGGCCGGCTCGTGGTACATCACAGTGTACGACAACGACGACACGTTTACAGAGATTGCCGCGGAGAACGCACAGCAGGTGACCCCGTCCGTGCTCGTAAACGCGAGTGTCGTGACGAAACTGGACGACGCCTTCGTGCGACCGAGCGTATTCGATCAGCTGTACGTAGTTCGAGTGATTGTCTCAAGCGCTGGTCATGGCATCCGCGCTTTCGTAATCGAATAGTAATGCCAGGGTGAGCCTAACCTCGCTTTTGTTTATGTGCACAGGACGGTCATGGGGAACGAACTCGGGTCCTCTCTGCTGGAAGACAACGGCGCGACCGATGAGTTTCTGCCGCAAGGTGACGTCGTGAACTTTACTTTCCCCAGCAACTTCCTGACTCAGCTGAGTGGCTTGGAGTTCATGTACGTCACGTTTCGTGGCTTTGACGCAACGCGTGTGGGATATTAAACTGGTTGTATTGACCTGTGCGGATCTAAAAATGAATGAATGGGCTTGTCAGACGCATCGAAAATGTGCCATTCCCACCGAACTCAAGCAGCGACCAGCTCATGTTCACGAAGCTGGACACACTGTACGTGCAGTCTACGCATTTTTGATACCGCTGCTGGCTTATTGGCAATCTGAACATGTGCTTTGTTTATTTATTTAACTGCTGCTGATATGATCCGACAGGTACGCGTCGAATACGCTTCTGGAGTCTATGCCGATCCAGGCGAAGAGCCTGCCAGTCCTGACCAACCTGTACGTTGTCGTAAGCTACTTGAACCGTACTGTTCGAGCCTGCGAACTGAGCCCAAGCTTTACATGTTTCGTTCTCCATTGTTGTGTACCACAGGGATCTGTCGTATAACAACATTCGCGCAATCGAGAAGGGCATGCTTCCACCGAGTCTCACGTTTCTGTAAGCATTTGCTCTACAGTAGTACGAAAAACTTGCAGCATCTCTACCATCGTATCGCTCCAATATGTGCTGATTCAATTGTTCTGCTCCGTAGGGATGTGAGCTACAACCTACTTGACGAAATCCCCACAGACGTTAAGAAGATGGAGAACTTGACGACGCTGTACGGCATTTGCTTTCGACTATTGCCTATTTCCCCCTTGTTAACCCTACCCAGCTAACTGTTGAGCTATTGACTCATATTCTGTGGATGTGTACCCGGATGTAGATATCTCTGGTCCAATCCGCTGCGCAGCATCTCCAAGGGGTCGATTCCAGACTCTGTACAAGTGTTTAGCTGTCGAAACTGCTCACTGCATCAAATCCCAGAAGACATTGCGGGATTGGAAACGCTTACCGAGCTGTACGTACTGATTTCCTGTCGTTTTCGCATTAGTTTACCAAGCAGAACCCTTTTGACGATCATATTAACCTACGGCTGGTGTTTTTTGCTGTTCCTGTTTCCTATAATACCTAGAGATCTCTCGGAGAACAACTTCACGTCTCCTGCATCACTCGACCTCTCAACGCTGCCTTCTGAGCTGGAATCGCTGATTCTCGACTCGATTGGACTGCAGGAGATCCCAGCAAACCTCAAGCGGCTGGGCAGTCTGTACTCTCTGTGAGTGTTGAAGAGGGACTTTTGTGGTTTGGACTCGGATCCTTTTGACCCTGATCTGTATTCTCACGGATTTTGCTATCACCACCGTGATCTCCCAGGTCGCTCAACAGCAATCCGCTCAAGCAAATCGATGTCTCCCACCTTCCCGCGAAGCTCTCAACTTTGTGCGTCGCTCGTTGAGCCAAAGTGTCCGCGTCAAGGTGGTACATTTTCACCTCTCTCTAACAATCTCGTGCTCTGTGCTGGTGCCTACTTTCTTTGCTTAGATATGTTGACAACTGCGGTCTCTCAGCGCTGCCACTCGGACTCAAGGAACTATCCAACCTCACACAGCTGTACGTGGGTCTACAAGATTGACGATCGACGCGTAAACGTTCACAGCCAGTTTAATGTGACAATATCTCTATGTGTATGCGGTTTGTTTGGCCAACAGGAGCGCGTTGAGGAACCCTCTCACTGATCTCCAGCCCGAATCCTTCCCGCCATCGCTCATGACTCTCAGTATTCAGGACGCCTACCTCCCAACGGTCCCTGCTGGTGTCCTGCCGTCCTCGATGACCATTCTGTACGTTCGTTTGGTCTCTTGAGGGTCAAAAGTGTGCGAATCGCCTATCCTCATTACTGACCTCGGACCGATTGTCTGAATTTGAGTAACAGGTCGATCCAGATGTCCGGAATGCAAGAGACCCCGTCCGATCTGGCGCAGATGAAGCAGCTCGACAGCTTGTACGTGGCCGTGATGTCATGCTTTGAAATAATGAGCGAGGGGTATGGTACGTCGTTATTAATTAATTATGTTGTCGTTGAAAATTGTTGGCGACAGAGCACTCGGGGGCAACAACTTGACTACATTCCAGCTGACCGACAACCTGCAAACGCTGACACAGATGTACGTTGAGCCACACAGACACAAACTAACTCGTCTGTCCTCCTCTCCTTTGATCTCGATCGCGTCATTCTGATACCCTCCCTATGTGTGTTGCTGTGGTGTCTTTCTTCAGTAATTTGTCCAGTAACTCGCTGCCAACTTTCAGTGCGCAGCTGCCGATCGCTGGGTCAATTGCGCTGCGAGACAACAAACTCACGTCCTTCGAAGTGGCCAAGGCGTCCAAGTTGGCGAGTCTCGACCTCGGCAACAACGCGCTCCGTGCGGTGCCAAAGTCGATTTTCAACATGACTAAGCTCTCCGTTCTGTACGTTTACAGCCAACCATGAACTGTAGTGCTCTGTTGATAGACGAATCTAACATTTAATTGTTTCATACAGGGACCTGAGCGGCAATCCAATTCGAGACTACATCCCAAGCGTGGAGGAGTTTGCGTTCCTGGACAAACTGAGTACGCTCACCATGGACGACGGCCAGTTCTCTGCGGTCTGCAGCGACAATCAGACCCAGATGCTGCACGATTACACGATTTGCACCCCGGGGAGTACTGTGGGAATTGGCACGAACGCTGATGGAACCTCCGGCAAGAAGTCGTCCACGCTGTCCGTGATGCTCAACGTCTGCCTCGTGCTTGTGCTTGTGCTGGTGCTCGCAGCAGCGTGGCACAAGCGCAAGTTGCGCCAGCAAAAGATCAAGGAGCTGATCGAGAAAGAGATCGCCCAGTACAAGACGCGCGACAGTGGCATCTGGGAGGATGAGGTGCTGCTCAAGCACCGTCTCGATATCGATCTGGTCAAGCGCGTCACGCTGGTCTCCTCGGGCATGTTTGGCGAGGTCTGGCTGGGCATGTACAAGAAGAGCAAAGTTGCGATCAAGCTGCTCAAGGAAAAGGACGCGAATCGACAGCTCATCAACGACTTTATCGACGAGATCAAGCTGCTCTCAACATTCACGCACCCAAAGGTCGTGCGCTTCATCGGCGTCGTGTGGACGAAGGAATCGGACATAGCAGTACTCACCGAGTTCATGCCCAAGGGCGATCTGCGCAACTATCTGGACATGCAACACCTCAAGAAGAAAAGCTCAAGTGGTGGTGGTAATGACGTCGACAACGAAGGAGGCTGGGACGCTAGCAGGATTCGCATTGCACTGGACATCACAGAAGCGCTCGTGTACCTGCACTCGCTGGAGCCAACGCTAATCCACCGCGACTTGAAGTCCCGGAACGTGCTGCTCGACAACAACATGAACGCAAAGCTGAGCGATTTTGGCGTCTCGCGGTACAAAATCGACGAAGAGACGATGACGGCCGGTGTGGGCACGATCCGGTGGATCGCCCCCGAGGTACTCGCTGGCGAGCACTACGACGAGTCCGTCGATATTTTCTCGCTTGGCGTGATCCTGAGCGAGATCGATACGCTCAAGATCCCGTACGCAGACGTCAAAGGCGAAGAGAACGAGATGTTATCTGACACGGCAATCGCGAACTTGGTGTTTGCAGGTTTGCTGACTGTAAGCTTCACGCTGTCGTGTCCACACGAGATCGTGGCACTAGCGACTCGGTGTACTTTACACGACCCGAGCAAGCGACCGAGTGCGCTGCAGGTCGCGTTTGAGTTGCGTACGCTGCTGCTCCAGAGCCACAGCGGCTCGACACTGTCGCTTACGAGCAACGACCGGCTGAATGAAGAGGATAAACATGAAGAGGTGGGCGAAGTGGAAGCCGAAGAGGAAGTCACAGCGTCTGCCCATGGAGTGATCGCAGTGTAGTACGAAGAATCTAGGTTGTCTGTCAACAGGTGAAGACCTCGCGATGGATGGCGCTGGTGACCCCGGTATCCACCACCCCATTTCTGTTGTTTCAGTTTCCGATCATTAGTTGGTGAGGTGATAGATAGATGGACGGCATTTTTATTATCTGTCCTGAACAAAGAGATATGTATGCCACCAGAACACGCACGTCCAAGCCACTTTCATTTGTTTCGTGCATGGATGGACGTGAAAGCCCACACGTCACACCGTTTCGGTTTGTTTTTCTCTGTGTACGTTGCCCTTTATGAGGAAACATCATCGCTGCGGCGGAACGGTGACAACGACCACCGAGGGGGGTCGGTTCCACGATACTGCCGAAACTACCGACGATGGGGCTGATTTTCTTAAGAACTGAGCGATCCCCAGCGCCGTAAGAGTCGATTTTTCGCTGTGTGCAGGTAGTTCTCATAGACAATTGCGCCATCGAGTACGAGGAGCACTTCGCTTGGGCTCCTACTCGCTCGTCAAAGCAGACGCACCACCAGGGAGAACACTGTGCAGAAGCACCTGTAGAACATGGGGACGAAGCGGAGCTGGACCATCACACCGAGAGTCTATTGCTCCCAGATCACGCGGTCGTAGATGTCAATGGATATCAACAGGTAGGCGAGTCCTACCCCCGAACAAACGATCAATACCAGCACGACCACCACGAATCTTTTCCGCAGCCCAAGCTTGCGTTTCATCACTGGTGGTAGTGCGTCGAGGCTCAGTACCCAGTGGGCCCACAGACATGAAACCAGTATCATCGAGCAGCAATTTGGACTCCAGCGGAGGAAGTCGCGGATGAACAGATGGGCAAACACCAGCTGCATCAGCAGGGACAGGAAGTCGAACGACGTTCAGAGCACTCGAAGCAGTTTACACTGGTAGTGCAGTGTCACTATTGAGCAGTAGAGAGCGGGAGAGACCGTTGCAAACCCCTGACAAATTGAAGCCAGCACCTCCGCACCGTCATGGTCGGCTTCTGACATGCTGATCAGTGCCCAGAGAGCGGAGACTGCGACGGAGAGCGCCCCGAGCTATTGAAGTACTACCGAGAAGCGAGACGGCGCTACGGCGGCTGTAGAGTTGACCCAAAGTACCTGCAGAAGAGTGTGTTGCGCATCGATTTGCCCCACCTGGTCGATGTATCGCATGGGTTTCACGTACTCTGGAATAGTGTCCAGTCCAATAGCTGATGCACCCGATCACGGACCTCGTTGCGCCTTTTTTCCACAGCACTCGTCGCTTGCGGAAGACGCTCTGGGCCACGAGCATCGTGACCGTGAGCAGGCCACTCGACGCGTACGCAGAGGTGAGTACCGCGTGCGCGCTGGTACTCAGTAGCACCAAATCTTGCACACTGTTGATGAGCGTCAGAGGGACCAAGACCCACAAGATGGTGGTATCCACAAGTCCCACGGTGTTGAGGATCGCCCAGACCCTCACGGCGCGAATATTGGTGCCGATGACGATGTTGGTCTGAATCCCAAACCACGCTGCCATCAGCGCTATAACGCGCAGGTTGCCCACCGAACGCGATGTACGTTGACGTGTTCGCGAACGTACAGAAGTAGAAGTCGTACGTTCCAAGTAGAAGGTGCACGACGTCATATCGGAGTAGTGTGGTCGACGCGATAGTGGTGGGAGCCCAGAGCACAAGAGTGGCAACCACAAACACCCGTCCGACGCTCACAGGTGCGAGCATGGAGACAAAGAACGTCGCCAACGCGAGCTACGACGCGAGTCCAATGTGTTTGCTCTTGCGGACGAAGTGGCTCATAAGACTGAGCGCTCGATGGCTCAGGAAGCGCGACTCGATGGAGAGCGAGAGGTCGAGCGTTGGCAGCGGCCCGGCGGGGCGAAGCGTGTAAAAGCGCCATTCTTCGTCCGCGGCAAGGAGGTATCTGGTCCCTGAAGATAGCGTGATTTGCGCCATCCCCTAGTGACCAACAGCAGGGGAGTGAGTGCTTGCATAGTACTTACTACTACCTAACAGTGATCAACCCATTTCTATTTTAACCACGCAACTAAAAAACTCAGCTCCAGGGCAACGTCAACCGAGTCAGACTGATTGACTGATTCAGAGAAATAGACACAACTTATCAATTGCTGTTCCAAGAACACTTTGTTTCAATCCTACCGTCGAGAAGATCCTGCAAACAAAGAATCACTACACAGTG
>JALBZB010001235.1:0-11430 GCA_038050625.1 Pythium sp. MPC-2022a
ACATCCCTAAGCCTTATGTGTGTGTGGCTCGTGTGTGCTGTGGAGCTCTAGGTCCCTGTAAATAACAAGAAACGATGAGCTCTTTCATTTGTAAACTTGCAGACGAGCACACACTCGATGAGCTCCCACTGTGATGACGTACGTACCGATATCTTAGCGTTAGTCGACTCACTTCCGGAGTTTGTGGAAGCGCTTGTGGAACCACTTGCCGACATGCTCAAACCACTTGGAAATGCGCTTGAAGAACTTCATTCTCTGCCTGTTTTCTCAGTCACCTGTTGTTAGTCCTTGTTGGTGCCGATGCTGATACTGATGCTGGCGCTCGTGATGTTGTGCTGTTGCCTTGGAGGTGTTTTGCAAAGTATGAGCAGGTAGTTCGTGCGCCAAGACCAAGCTACAACAACAAACGACTTGCTCGGCAAACTGGGATTAAACTGCGACACCCTGAGAAAGGAATATATTCCTAGGACCGAACTGCCGCGTCCAACAACGACATCGTCGTCAAATATTAGCAAATTGGTCCACAAAGAACAACACTTCGTGGGACGCGGCTCACATTCTTTTCACCAAACGATAGTTTTTCTCATAGAAAAAGCATCACTTCGAAGGGTGTCTTCTCCATCAAAAGTCAATTTTGATGGCCAATATTTGATTTCGTTGTACACTTTTGCATGCGCGTGGTCTCTATCGATGAAGTCGCACACAATACTGGGTGGGGTGGCCGTGGCCAAGGCTGAGTCATACGCCAGTGGGCTCATATAGGCCATCATCCGTCAGTGAGTTACTCATACTACTGTAGTTATTGTTTTGTTGTTGTGTTCTTCATGCAAAGTTTGGAGTTTAATGGCTGCTTGAAGCTGGATGCCACTGAGTGGCTATATGAATCTGCAGCCACTGCGGTAGTTGGTGGTCAGCTCGTGGTACGCCCGGCTAAAAGGTTTCCCACCCACCGCCAGTACTGGACGCTTGAGACCTTTTGATTCAAAGATACCAGCGATTTGTTAGTTGGTGGGACAGTAGGTTGGTACTTGAGATTACCAT
The DNA here is from genome assembly GCA_038050625.1 of Pythium sp. MPC-2022a. Classification (NCBI taxonomy): domain Eukaryota; phylum Oomycota; class Peronosporomycetes; order Pythiales; family Pythiaceae; genus Pythium; species Pythium sp. MPC-2022a. The sequence goes on from JALBZB010001235.1 coordinate 1,042, forward strand.
ACAGGCACATAGTTACGTACGAAGCGGAGCTCGAGAACCCAAGCAGGTCCGTAGTGCCGCCGCTGCTGCTGCTGGCTTTGCCGCTCGACGGCGAGGTGCCAAACGCGTCGTCGTTCGCGTCGTCGCCCGTGTCTCGGCTCTTGCGCGTCGTGTTGATCTTGATTTTGATCTTCTCGCCCTGTTTGAGCGAGTAGTCCTTGGTCGCAGACGGCGCCTTCAGTGACTCCTCCGCGGCGACCTGTTCTCGCTGGAGCTCTCTGTAAAACAACAGCGGACGGGCGTTAGTTAGTTCGAAGGGTCAAACAGATAAATACTCACCAGCGTGGCGAATTCTTCATAGCTTACTTGTTGAAATCGTCCATCGCGACGTTGAAGTCGAACGCGTCGCTGCGGTTCTCGAACGCAATACCGATGAACGCGTGGCGACCTGCAGGTTGTAGAGATATAAACAAAGAGAGCTCACAGAGGTAAACAGCCGCACTACTAACATACACATATGAAGTCACCAACGTACCAGAGTTCTGGTCCACACAGCGCAGCACAAAGTAGCGGCTGCTGTCCACCACTATTATAAGGGCAGCAAGGTCAAGTGTTAGTAATAGTAACACAGACATGGCTCGTGCCAGGAATCCAACAATGGGTCTTACCTTTCTGAACAGCGGGAGGTCCGTCCTTCTTGATTGGACACGCCGCGAACAGCGCGCCGGTGGTCGCGTCCTTGAGCTCGATGAGCGCGTTGTCGTCGATCGACGAGATCACCAGGCGACCCGTCCACGCGGGATCCGACGGCCACGAGTCCGCTCTGAAGGTAGTTGCAAGTGCAACAAAGTACATATAGCAGCCATTAATACAAGGGATGAGGGTATCTTCATAGAAGCAACTTTGCACAAGCAGCATCTCTACTATAATCAGGTGCAGTACCTGTGCCCAGCCGCGGAGGTCTGCGGAGGGATCTTAAACGCGAAGCACTGGTTGATCACTGTGAGCACACGCTGGACACCTGTTTGGAATTGGGTCCACGTTGTCACTACAATGAAAAGAACATATTCATCGTGAGCCGAGTCAGTCCGATTCCACGCAAACACACGCACACACAGTGGCTACTCCATGGACGCACCGACTTCCGCCATAGTTGAGATCGTCGACTACTGTTCTTCTCTCTTGGCTCTTCGCTCTGTACGTTTGTGCTCTTTCGTAGCTGTGTGCAATGCACACGAATTGCCAGCGATGCGATGGAGCTGCGCGTTCGTTACGCCCTCCTCCATTTTCCCCATTCCAGTTTCATTTGCGTCGCTTCAAGTTCGGTTAAGCTCTTTAATTTGATACTGTTGGTTGACCCTGCCTAATTCGATATGTCTCAAAATTTTAACATATCGTATTAGACAGGATTATGACCTTTTTATACGACAAGCAAACTCGTTTATTTTATATTTGTTGGTAAAACCATAATCCCTCTCAATAAGATTCATAAATCATTATCTAGAGGTAGTTGCTGATAAGTACCTTGGTAAAGCGACCTTGTGATCGCGCCATGCTGGACTTCCCTCCCCAAGCAGCAGCAGCAGAAGAACAGCGCGAAAAACACGAGAGAGAAGGAGAAGGTGACGCGCCGTAGAACTCTTCATGCCTGGCGCCAGGGTCTACTGAACTAACGCTTTTGTTTGAATATGATCTCTCTCCCTTTACACGCACGCGTGTGGCTGTGCAGATGTCGTTCAGTGCTCGCCTGAAAACGTTTATCAACCACCCGACCGGTCCGAAGACCACGCACTTCTGGGGGCCGGTGGCGAACTGGGGCTTCGTCGTCGCGGTGAGTTGTGAATATCTGCGCGTGCACGCTCTGACATTATGCCTTTTGTACACCTGTGTCATGCCTCTTTGGGCTCCTGCACTGTCTAAGGAGGCCGTGCGCTGCTGTAGTGTACTGAATGCTAAATTATCACTTGTGGACTTGTTCTATATGTTTTATTTGTTGAATGTGTAGGCGATGAATGACATGAGAAAGCCTGCTGAGATCATCTCCATCAACATGACTGCTGGTAAGGAAAAGAGGAAGAGTAGTGCTCTATTGAACAGCGGACATGGCGATTGTACCCCCAAATGCTCATGACTTATCTGTATATATTCACTATATGTGTGTCTGTGCGAACAGCTCTCTCTGTGTACAGTCTGATCTTCATGCGCTTCGCGTGGATGGTCAAGCCACGCAACTACCTGTTGCTCACGTGCCACATCTCGAACGAGACGGCGCAGCTCTACCAGCTCCAGCGCGGCATTCGCGCGCAGGTGCTCAACAAAAAGGAGGACAAGTAAACCAAATCCCTCACTGTCTTCACACAAAGAAACCTATCAAAACTTTTGGCGTCATGCGGGCGGTCGATCACTTGCCCAGTTCCACCGTAGACATAACATCAACGAATAGCAAGTCATCGTCATCGCTCCTCTATCCAGTTTGGTTTGGCTATTGCGCTTACAATTGTTTGAATAAGATCGTATGAGAAGCATGAGAATGGAATGGACGAACAACGAGTAATTAAACAAAGAGAAATCTATGCGTCCAAGCCTGGTTACAGTACTTGCCTGTCTGCTGGGCTGTCTTACATGCGGAAGACGCCAAACTTGGTCTCCTGCGCGTGCTCGTTCAGCGCGGCGCTGAGACTCAGGCCCAGCACCTTGCGGGTGTCCTTCGGGTCGATGATGCCGTCGTCCCAAAGACGCGCGGTCGAGAAGTACGCCGAGCTCTCGCGCTCGTATTTCTCTAGCGTTGGCTGCTTGAACGCCGCTTCTTCCTCGGCGCTCCACTCCTTGCCCGCACGCTCGTAGTTGTCACGCTGCACTTGCGCCAGCACGCCCGCGGCTTGCTCACCACCCATGACGGAGATTTTCGCGTTTGGCCACATGTACAGGAAGCGTGGCGAGAATGCGCGACCGCACATACCGTAGTTGCCAGCGCCGTACGACCCGCCGATGATGCACGTGATCTTTGGAACCTTAGCACACGACACCGCCATGACCATCTTGGCGCCGTCCTTAGCGATACCGCCGTGCTCCGCCTTCTTGCCAACCATGAAACCCGTAATGTTCTGCAAGAAAAGCAGTGGAATGCCACGCTGCGAGCACAACTCGATGAAGTGAGCAGCCTTCACGGAGGATTCGGAGAACAGGATGCCGTTGTTCGCGATGATACCGACTGGGTTGCCGTACAAACGCGCAAAGCCCGTGACGATCGTCGTGCCGTAGTGCTTCTTGAATTCGTCAAACTTGCTGCCGTCGACAATGCGCGCGATCACCTTGCGCACATCGAACGGCTTTCGCGCATCGACTGGGATGACGCCACCAAGCTCCTCAGGACTGAACAGCGGCTCCTCAATTGGCACCTGCGAGACCGATGGCTGCTTTGTGTAGTTCAGGTTCGAGACAATACGGCGAGTGATCTCGAGCGCGTGATGGTCGTTGTTCGCAAAGTGATCGGTCACACCGGACGTTCGGCAGTGCACGTCCGCGCCACCGAGCTCTTCCGGAGTCACGACTTCACCCGTCGCAGCGCGCACAAGCGGTGGTCCACCCAAGAACACAGTGCCCGTGCCCTTCACGATCACACTCTCGTCCGACATAGCAGGCACATACGCGCCGCCCGCAGTGCACGAGCCCATGACGACAGCGATCTGCGGAATGCCCGCGGCAGACATGTTGGCTTGGTTGTAGAATTCGCGACCAAAGTGATCGCGGTCGGGGAAGATGTCGGCCTGCTTTGGCAGGAACGCACCGCCAGAGTCGACCAGGTACACGCACGGCAGTCGGTTCTCCATCGCAATTTCCTGCGCGCGCAAGTGCTTCTTCACGGTCAGCGGGAAGTAGGTACCACCCTTCACGGTCGCGTCGTTGCCCAAAATCATGCACTCGATGCCGTTGATGCGACCAATACCCGTGACGATACCCGCCGACGGTACTTCGTCGTTGTACATATCGTACGCCGCCAATGGAGAGAGCTCGAGGAATGGCGAGTCGCGGTCCAGCAGCGAGTCGATGCGGTCACGCACAGGCAGTTTGCCGCGCGAGATGTGGCGCTCGCGGGCCTTTTCGCCACCGCCGAGGCGGATCTTGGCGACGCGCTTCTTGAGTTCATCCGTGAGCGCGTTCATGTGCGCGAGCGACTCCTGGAACTCCTTCGATTTGGTGTTGAGCTTGCCGTCAAGCACGTTGGACGGCGCGTTCGAGAGCACGCCGGCGTGCGACGCCATGGCGCGTGAGAGCGCGTGGTGACGCTGCACGCTCGAGGCGTTGGCGACCACGCGGCCGAAGTCGCGGATACGAAGCATGCTGTGGCTGTACGTGCACAGAGAAACACCTGCGGACCTGTGGGTGGAATTCGCTTTGGCGCTGTTGCCTTGCGTTGCCTGTGCTTGCTTGCTTGACCACGAACCTTTGCAAAATTGAAGTGTTTGTTTTTCGTCGCCGGTCGGGTCAAGTTGAAGCAGGTCGGGTTTGAACACTTTTTGGCAAGCAATTCAAACCCGACTGAAGAATTCGACGTTTAGCTTACAAACGCTATGAAGGAATGTAGAAAATATACCCATGGGCTTGGAAGAATTTTGACCTGGCCCGTCAGTGGACTTCGAAACACGATGAATGAAGATGAGGCTAGATATGTAATTTAGTACTACATGCTGTCTAAAACTGCTAATAGAAGAGCCAGGAATGTGTGACGTGTGACCTTGCGCTTCAACATCGTCTCAGTTGAACACGCCATTTTCATGAGCGAACAAGCGGTCCGAACGAGTAGACGCACATGTCCATTTGCGAGTGTGGCATTATCCCCATGTGGTGCCACTTGGTATGTACAGTACCGCGTACGTTCATTTTCTCACCGAGAGGCACTGATGCCGACTTGAAGGCTGCGACGAAACTTCTACGCTTTCCAACTGTTATGAGTGACATTTCACAAGTATCCCCAATCACATGAAACTTGCTTTGGCTGGAATGCAACATGCGCACCAACTTAACGGAAGTTCGATGGGTTATTGCAGATTATTCGCCTTACTTTCCTGCCACAATAGTTTACAACTACAACTGCTCATCTTACTGACGCACACAACATTCACTCTTCACCGTCTTCCCGCAACTTATCGTCGCTGCAGGCTGCTTGTGCACATCCAAAATCAACGCACACTCTCTCCTATCGCCGCGTCAATGCCCGCCTGCCAAACAAAAGCTACGCTTCCCTGCATGCTGTCGCTTCCCTGATATTCGTTCCGCTCAGACTTCAGCGGCCACTTCGATAAATACTCGTGTCGGGTTCGATCTTGCAATCGTCAAAGTTCTTCCGGCTCCTCCTCTTCTTCCACTTGCATTGCAATCGTCACAGCCAGGATGTGGTCGCGACGGAGTTGCTCGTAGTGCTTCAGTGCAGCGTGTTGATCTTCACCAGATGCCAACTCCAACGCAAGCACCACGTCTTCATCAAACTCGGTCGGGAGGTTCACACCAGCTGCCAAGAGAGATGAGATCCCCAGCGGAAATGTTGTCGGGAAGAGCTCAGCGTGCACAAACTTTGTGAACGGCCTGTGCTTCACAGCAACCGCCGAAGCGTACATATCACCAGACCGCTTGATTGATTCCTCACTGTAAGTCGATCGCTCTTTCTTCTCCAAGAACTCATAGATTCGGGCAACCAAATCAGTCGCGTACGAGCCGATGTCTTCCACTTCATTCGACGTTAGCTGCCACAGCTCACTGCCTTCCGAGCACTCAATCTTCGATCGGCAAATCGGACACGTCTTATTTTGTGCGCTCCTGCAACAAGAAGAGACCAGAAGAAAGTTAGAGTCCGTTCACAGGTAATGCATAGGAGGCAGCCAAACCCACGTACCAGTGTTGGAAGCAGTAGAGGCAAAAACTGTGGGTGCACGGTAACACCACTTGCTTCTTCTTGTCCATGCAGATTTGGCACTCTGTCTCGTCAAAATCGGAGTCTCCAGCGCCACTACAAAAATTACGCACAAAAGCTGTTAGACAACATAATCTCACAAAGCACAACACAATAACCAAGAGAATCTCACCTTAGCTGTTCTGGAAATTGGACAGTGTGCGCAGCACAGGATTTGATGTCTGCGTAAAGAAAGAAAATACATGCACGTTAGATAACATTCACATATCCTACAACCGCCGACAACAAAAAGAGAACAGTAGCATACCTGATAAAAAGCAGAAGATGTAGTAAAACTGGCGCACAGTCAAGATCTTCGCGTGGCCGATAGCTTCCAATTGCTCTGCATCCGAGCTGAATGTCTCATGCAGCGCGACGGTTGACGTTGCGTCCAAGTCCAGCGGCATTGGTAACTCCGTTCGCCTCCGAATTTTGCGAACTTCAACTGAAACCTTCAGTGTCCATAAAAACCATAAAATCAGTTAGTCAACCACACTCAATCAACACAATGCCCATCAACAAATACACAGAGACAAGTTGCTTACATTGCCCCGAACTCGCCACACGTACGGCAGAATCTCAGCTGAAATGCGGTCGTTCACAACAATGCGGAACGCCAAGTGGCACGTCTTTGGCGTCGGACACAGTCGAGCCCTAGCGATGCATCAATGAGATCAACAAACAAACACACATTAGACTTGCCTCATAATGGCTCGCTCTATTCGAACGAAGGAGCGACCACGAACGTACCATTCGTTGGCTTGCTTGATGTGGTGGCCAAAGTCGAGGAACGAGCCCATGCTCTGGCGGATGCGCTTCTTCATCTTGTCTTCCTGCACGGACGTCGCTTGGCCCATTCTGCTTACTGTTGTTCTTCTCACTTGCTTCGTGCAACGCCGCGCTTGCTTTCGCTTTCTCTTTGTGTTGTTTCCTCTGCGGCTTTTAAAGAAATGGGCACATCAGGAGCCAAGTGTTCTCAGCTCAACAAGGAGAGAAGAACAAAATTGTGGGGAAAGAAAGGAGCTTCGACAACGCCACGACCACGTTTCCCATACAAAAATGCATATGCCGATATTGAAAATTTGAGGGGTGCATGAATGCTAATAATTCTATTTTCACATTGCTTTTGTAAGTCAAAGCTTAGTTCAAAGGCTGCGAGTGAACACAAGGTGGTTGTCCTGTTTATGACGAAAAGGGTTGAAGGTGGTCAGAGTGATGGTTGCCTCGGATGCTTTCGTTCTCTTCGCTGTCAAACATAAAGTCTGGGAGGTTTCGGGCCTTTTCTGTGCGCCAAATCAGCCCACGTTTGTGACGTGTTGTTGCTTCGTGCGAGCGAAATGGGAGCCTAAGCGGAGCCATTTGGCTCGAGCTTGCTGCTGTTGCGGTTGCTCCAGACCAAAGCAGACCACAAGAATACAAGCAACTTTGTTCGCGGTACTGTACGTACGCTTTGAAGATGGATGCGCATTTGATGCTGTGGGATTTCTCTTCTTCTGGTGGAGAAAATGCATGGAGGGGAGACAAACGGCAATCCCATACAAAAACCAAGTCATTTTGTGCAATCAACAAATAAGAAAAAGAACCTTTCTCTTCATTCGTCGCACTGTCAACAAGAGCCGGGGGTGATGTCATCACCTGGCTGTCAATACGCCAACAATTTGCAAAGGCGATCCCAATCCCAAAGCAATCCGAACGCATCAGACGAGCGCGTGCTGAGCACGTGCTTGGAGTTGGACAACCGCAACGTATGGCTGAATGCGCGTGTCTCCTCTCAAAGTCGATACTTCTTCGATCAAATGCGAAAAATGGTTCAAAGAGGGTATTCTTTTTCACGTCTGCAAGAACAATAGCCAGAAAACCCCGTTGCGGTTTGCGCGCCTCCTCAGGATCGCGTTTCAGTGCGCGACATGGACGATGGCGGGTGATTGGGCCGCGCGCAGGTGACGCTGAGCAACGCGGAGCTTCATTGTGGGGTGAGGCGATACCACCAAGCAGAGAGCGAAGCGCAACGGCACATAGCATGCGCGATGACGATAGAGACGGAGAAGAAGACACCGCGGCTGCGACGCCATCCGTGGAAACGCATCCCAAGCGCACGACGTCGTTTGTGGCGCGGCTGACGCACAAGAATCCCGTGGTAGGACGGCGTGTTTATGCGAATGTGTGGAAATGCGCGCGCTTGCTCGTTCGATAGCTAATGCTGGCGTGTGCATATGTAGCACTATGACCTGGCGACGCGGATCGCGATGGAGCGCGAGAACAACAAGTACTGGGCTCGGATCCTGCTGCTCTTCCCGCTCGCGCCGGTGTGCGTCGCACTAACGACCGTGGTGATCGGCGGCGTGGTCATCAACGCCGCGACCAACAAGTGCAACTCGAGTCTCATGAGTGAGTGGTTCGACTTGTGAGTACGTCTGTGTACCTATGAGATCACCGTTTAACTTTGTATGTGCGGATCGTTGTGTGTTACGTAGCGTTCATGCAGGGTGCGGTGGCGCTGAGCTACGTGCAGATATGGTTTTACGCGTATTGCTGGATGGGACCCAAGCCAATCAAGAGTCTGCGCACGGTGCGCGTGTTCTATTTAGTCTACGGGCTCGTGTGCTTTGTCTGGTGGGGAATCTACGGCACGCTCCAAGCTGTGAACGCCACGAGCTCGGGCTTTGAGTCGTGCCTCTCCATGTCGCCGACGCTCTACATTATGTCGCAATATGAAGTTGCGGTGTTCTGGATCTTGCTGCTCGTATTTGTGGGCTTTGTGGTCAACGAGCGAACAGCAAAGCTGCGGCAGGAGAAGTTGAAGCAGTGGACGCGTCGCGCCACAAGGAAAGCGAAGACCGAAGAGGAACTCACAGAAGAAGCCACGCGAGCGAACGTGCTGGAAGCTGCGCAGGAGAAAGCAAGACAAGCAGAGGAAGAACAGCGCAAGAGGATTATAAAAGAGCAGGACCATTTGTATGGCGAGAGCGAGGGCGAAGACGGAGAAGATGACGGTGGAAATGGAGAAGGCGACGATGCGTTCGACATCGAGCAGCAGGACGAAGCGAATGGTGATGGTGAAGACGACGACGAGGAAGAAGAAGAGATTCTACTCGGTCGAGCGCAGGAATCGCCGCTTGCTCAAACCAAGTCTCATCAAGATTAATTAGACTCCACCGCGTAAAAAAGCCATGGAAGTGGTTTCAGTGGTGGAACCCTGTTTTGTAAAAATAAAAAATAACCTCAACATGCCAAAATTTCAGCACTTCAGGTTGTTCAGGTTGTTCAGCTCAAATTCAAAGACTCAATGCCATAGGCTGAACGCATTCGAGGAATCACAGTCGACTCCACATCAACGGCAGCTATCCCATCAGTTCTGGCCTTGGTTATCGTATTATTAGTGACCGTAAATGGCAAAGAGCAGTTATTCCAGGATACTCTTGTGGGCTGGCGAATATACCTAGTGGACTGACAGCGCTACTGGGTTTCTCACAGGAAACGGGAACGTCGCTCACTAGCAGCTATCATCACCTGCCTACTTTTGACTTGGCATTCCACAGTACTACATATAGTCTGTGAGAGGTCGATGCTCGAGTCGATGTCCAGCACAAGCTCGCTGCTCACTGTCAAGTGGTAGGCTTGATACTTTCTGCATGGACGAATTGCTGGAGCTCCTCGACAAGGAGGGCTCTGGACTCGAAGATTCGGAGCGGGAACACTATGAACGGCGCAAAATGTCGTATGCGGAGCGCCTGAGTCGCAGCTTTTTCGTCGTGAGTTGAGTTGGACAAGAGAGACATTTGTCCTGTATTAGGTCAAATCGTGGTTGCGTGGAAGCGTCAAACGACACCTGGAACGTTCGTTCCCTACCAACGTAGCACCACTGAATGGGTCTTTGGCCCTTCAAAGGTGCGCGAGGCGATCCTCGCCTCGGATCGCGCTCGTCGCTACCTTCCAGATATTCGACGCTGCGTTCGTATCTCAGTTCCACAGTCTGGAACAAGTCGTACACCTGACCAGCCCGTGACACAAGATATTGCCGTGCCTGTACGGTCAAGGGTTCTTGCAGACCTGGAACGTCGTACACTCACCCTGTTCGCACGCGCTGCGCCTGCAGCTGGTGCGGAACTCATCGATTAGGTACACGTCGTAGCCCGCCTTCCGAAATATCGTCCTGAAGCCCTTGCCCTTGACGGACTCTTTGAACCTGCGGTGCTGCCTCTGATCCCAATCCCCTATCGCGACTATCGTTTCTGCTCCGCTTCCGAACAGCTTCTTGAACCGCTTCAGGAGACGAGCTTCCGTTATCTGGCGACGCATGTAGCCGCCGAGCTTCAGCTTCCAGAAGATATACTCGTCGTACATAGGGCTCAGACGCCTGTTCATCTCGTTCTTTTTCTCAACGTAGGCTTTGAAGCGCTCGAAGTCGGTCGTCTTCCTGTTGTAGGCACTCAGCTCCGCATCCCATTTGACGACGCGCTTGC
>JALBZB010001236.1:0-11412 GCA_038050625.1 Pythium sp. MPC-2022a
ACCACCACTCGAAACCTTATGCGTGCCGCCTGAAGGCCGACAAGGAGAGGCTGAGGGCGATCGGAGCGTGGCGGGTCCTCGAGCACGTTCAAGATGATCCAGACGTAAAGAACGAAGAGTAGGGAGTGCGAGTACGTTGGCTCTCTACTGACTGCAATGCAGTTTTCAACTCAGCCTTTGATGGTGTGAACAGATGAGGACGTGGTGTTTTGCTTGTTGTATGAAAAGTGTGAATGAGTGGTGCTTGAACCTCACGAGTTGATATGTCTAGGCGGCTCGCTTAACTATTACGGCGTATCAAACTACAAATGTACAACGCCATTTGTTTCGGTTGTTAACTACTGTACCTTGTCGTTTCCTTTTTGCAATGACGTAAAGAGAGTCGTGGTTTTCACGGTTTGGTTCCAGAAATCAAATTCCTCGAAAGGAAGGAAGGGCTGGAGGACTATGGATGTGCGAACCCATAATTGTATGATACTTTCAGCAGTAATCTCTCGTAGCGTTGTCATTGAGGTTACAATTTGTGAACGACACACGGATTTTCACTCGCAAGAGTGAGCTCATACTCACTCGATACCAAAGTGTCAACAACCACACTGACGCAAAGAGAAACGGCTTGATACTATAGTGCTTCGAATTAGTACCAGACTCAGGTTGACATTTTGGTGTCACTGATACCTAAATTACCCAGCCCAACACTTTGATACCACTTCTGTCAGAATCAGTCTGATACTGAGGGGGGGGTATTATTCGTTCACTTTGCCAATTGATCCTCCGCAACCTTCCTTGATGATGGCGAAAGTGAAGACCGCAGCGCTCTGTGCATGCAGCGCTGCTGCGCTCATGCTCTCACTCGCAGATGTAGCCAGTGGCGCTAATGATCCAGCCCCAGTCGCTCTGCTCACTCCCCACAACGCCAACGGATCCAGCGCTCTGCTGACGCTCGCGACGGCGAACGTCGACGCGGGCCGCGTGTGGCTCCAGTACGAAGAGCTCCTCATGTCCAGAGCGCGCAAAACACCATTGATCCTCTATTTTGACGGCGACAGCAGCGCAAACTGTGGTGAGAATCCCAGTACTGAGAATGACGAAGATGATGGTAATGATGAAGAGGACCATGTAGCTCAAGAGCCAAGCGATCGCGTCTCGAGTGAGAAAGTGCAACAGGAGGAGTGTCGTGCTGCCCTCGCCCAGCAGAACGCGCTTTTGCTGCTTGCGATGGAGAAGGTCGCGCTCGCGAACAATGCGTCGAGGCTCCAGATCGTGCGCATTCCAGACGAGCTCATGGTGCAGATGCTTCGTTATGTACGTTACTATGGCATGCAGTGTGTAGAAGGTATTGTGGTTGCATGCTGACCAAACCTCCGCTTTGTCACTATCTAATGTTGTTTATTGCAGCACCGCGTCACCACGCGTCCATCGTTGCTGTGGCTTGCCCCACGCTCGTCCAAGGGCTTCCAGCGCTATCCGCACCCAGAGACCAATGCTCTCGACCTGTCGACCCCAGAGAAGCTCATCAAGATTTTCAGCAACGCTGATACTAACAGCCGCAATCAGCCGAACCCTACTGCTACTACTGGTGCTAACACTGATACTCCCAGCCTTCTCACTCACGAGCAGCAGCTCGTTGCAGTCATCAATGAGTTCATCCGCCAGTGGCACGTGAAGAGCGGCCTGGCGGCTAAGTCTGGCGCCAAAGTCCAGCAGCCGCAACAAGAACCAGACTCCGACGCTCTCTCAGTTGCGGACTTTGTTCCCGTGCTGGGACTGCTCGCATTCCTCGGGTTTGTGGTGTACGACAATATTGAGATCCTGCTGAAGACGCTGCAAGGTCGCTTTTTGTGGTTCGTGTGGAGCTTGGGGGTCATGTTCGTGGCGTACAGCGGGCTGTTCCACTCGATCATCCACCAGATGTCGCTGTTTTACTTCAGTCCGCAGCACGGCTTGTTCCTCTTCCACCCAAGCGCGCGGCGCCAGTTCGTGCTCGAGGGGTTGCTGAGCGGCAGCTGGAGCTTCTTGGTCTCACTCGGCGCGTTCAGCGTGGTGGAGATTTTACCCATGGAGCGCTCCCGGCCCGCGCGCAACGAGATCTTCTGGTACTCGCTCTTCATCGTCGGCATCGCCTACACGATCTTGCACACGACGTTCCTCGCCAAGAATAAGTGGCTCGCCAACTAACGTTAGTAGGGTGGGTTGTATGATGCCCAAACTGGGTATTGCAATGGAAAAGTGTATGGGATTTTTCTGATTGAAGAATGCATTGAGATCTTGAAATTGGTTCTAATGTAGGAACAATGTTGAAAGCCACTGGAAAAATGGTCGGCGTATGGTGGCTCCTGAATAAAACCAAGCTACTTTCGTGAAAGCTGGGAGAAGAACTGGTGAAACTGGTTGTAAATGTCTTCGCCCGTGGTCCACGGCACGACGTCCGCCCGGACCTCGTGGCGGTTCTCGTTGATCTTTTCCAGCAGCTCGAACGCTTTTCCATTCGGCTCACTGCCGTCGCGCGCAAACACGATGTCGCCACTACACAACAGAATGAGAGCACGGATTAGGATTCTCACAGGTAAAGTCAGTCTTGAAAACCCAAGTCAATATCAAACTTACCTGGAGAGTTTCGTCGCTGGGCAGTAGTCGCCTTTGCCGTCTCCGACGTAGAGCACGTGATCGAACTTCTGCTTACTCAGCGTGCGGTCGAGGATCATGCCTTTGCACATGTTGACTTGGCAGTATGAACACCCGTGCGGCTCCAAGTGAAGCCCGTGGTACCTCTCGACGCGCAGTCGACTGGTCTTCACTGTACCATCATCATCTCCATCTCTAACTCCATGCTCTTCAAAGCGCGCTGGGTTGCTGTGCACCTCACTCACGAGCGACGCGATGCCCTCTCTCTCGAGCATGCTCTGGATGTAGAACGTGTTGGCGTCGCTCACGATGTGTACCGTCGCGCCGTGCCCCTGCGCCGCGAGCCGCACGGCGTCCAGCATCTTGGGCTGGATCGGGATCCGCGCGAGCGTCGCCTCAATCTCCTTTTGTGAGAGTACGGGACGCTCCGTCGCGAGCCGGAGCAGCAGCTCGTCCATGAGCTGCGTCCACTGCACGTGCAAGTAGCGCTCTTGGAGCTCCAGCAGGAGTTCCGGGTGCAGCTCCTTGAAGATAAAGAGGTCCGAGTCGTCGTTCACGAGCGACCAGTCGTAATCGAACACCACCAGCACTGACGGTGGCGGGGCTTGCTGCTGCTGGAGCTGGGGTTCTGAGGCTGGAGTTGCTGGTGTTGTTGTCATCTTCGAGTCGAGTTCGCAAATGGCGCTTTGCTGGTACTCTCAAGCAACGTGCCTGAAGTGTTGAAACAGCAAGTTGGTGAAGAATGATATCGCGCTCACGGTTTCCACGTTGATCACCCACTCGACTAATCATTTCCGTGACTAATCTTGGTTATAGCGTGATTAGTTTTGCTAAGTTAGTGATACAGCAACACACGCGCCGGACGCCCAGAGCGTTCGTTCAGAACGAATTGCCTTGTGTTTGAAAAGAAAGGAAGGAGAAAAAGCTGATGTAAGCAATAGATACGTCCGCACTCTTGCGGGGTTTATATACTATTCAGATCGGATGGATGCACTGGACGGTACAGGTGTGTACTCTTTTTCCAGGCACAATGCACACATACCTGCCTGGCAAACATTGTTCATCTTCTCTAATGGATGTGGTCGCACTTCTTGCACTTCTTGTTCCACATCTGGATCGTGTGGGCCGCGAACGTCGGGCACTGGCAGATGCGGCACGCGCCCATGATCGCCGCGCGCTCCGCCAGGATGTCCTTGTGCTCCTCCACGTGGTTCATCGCGTGGTAGATCGCGTCGTAGAGCGGCTTCGCAGCCACCGGCTGACCGATACAGCCGTTCAGCAGGTCCTTCGGCTCCAGGTCGCGACCGTAGAATTTGCGATTCAGGTCGTTGCGCGTCGCGATGACCGAGCCCTGCAGCGAAATGCCGGCGTACAGTCCTTTGCTGTGCGAGTAGCTGTAGTTCGCGTTCAGTCTCGTCGTGCTGAGCGCCGCCGCCGCCTCCGCGGATCGTCCATACGGCCCCACCGCAATGTCCAAGCCCGCACCCAAGTTCACCTGTGGTTTGTGAAACACCTCGACAGCATTCTGGGAGCCTAGGATGATGATCACTTCGACCAGTTCGCCGCCGATCTGGAACCCGCCGCCGAGACCAATGGTGCCGATCGCCGATGGCGCAGACCACGTCCCGTCGTCCAGCTTGGAGATCACCAAGCCCGTGCCGATCTTGCCGACGACCACGAACCCCACCTTGACAATCGTCATGATCGCGAGTCCGTGCGCCTTTTCGAGGAACGCGACGGGGATCGATCGATCGCTGGACGAAGCGTTGCCGTCTCGGAAGAAGTTGCCGATGATGTCCGCGGCGTTCTGGCATTCTTTCTCCAACGAGTTCGTGTACGGGAGGTGCAGTCGGCCTTTCGTGTCGTGGTTGTTCTCGGCATTCGAACGCGCATAGAGCGTGACCAGTTCGTCCTGTACGGGGTGCAGTTCTGGCGAGCAGTGCAGACACACGCGCTGCGGGATGGACTTGTCGTAGCCCCTGGCGCCGGGGATCTGCTCGCCCCACGGGATCAGTAGTCGCAGAGGAGAGCAGGAGCTGCAAACGTAGTACCCGCAACGCCGACTGTGTGAATATCAGCCACAATAATAGCAATCGTTAGATCCCGTGCAGTAGTAAAAAGCACCACATAAATACAAGGGTAAGATAATGTTCATTTCCTTACCATTGGTGGCGGCGCTTCGTGACGTCAAAGTTGATCTTGCAGATATCGCAGTTCGGGTGATCCGCGTATCGCCCCTTCATGATGCCTCTCGTCTGAGGAGGTCCGTCAGCGTTCGCAGTTGTGACTGGTACGGACTGCGCGCGACGAAGAGCTCCATTGGTCTGATTGTGACTGTAGTCGTGCGAGTCGACGCTGCTGCTGGTGCTGCTCTGGCCGGCACGAACAAAGCTCGACTCGTCCTGCTGCCGCGCGCAGCCCGAGTGGTTAGCGTACGCGTTGTGGTTACTGCGTCCATTCCCATTCTGCTGCTGCATCATCGCCGATGTGGACGCGGATCGGCCCGCGCTGACGGGATATGCTGTCTTCGCGATCGGCTCGACGTAGCCAGCACCACATAGCGGACACACGGGGCCGTCGGCACGTGGTGCGCCGCACTGCACGCAGAAGTTCGCAGCCATTATTGTCGCTGCTGCAGGCCTGTGCGCTGATTGCGCGCTTGTGGACTGAACGCCAGCGTGCTCGCGAGCGTGAATTCAGCACAGCAGCTCACGCAGAATGGAATGGCGATGCTTGATGCGCGCGCATCTCCTCTCTTCCTGCCGCTCTTCCCTCCTTGCGGGAGGTCATTGCTCATGACCATCACCCCTATCACAAGTCACATGTTGAGGCAAAAACTGGCAAAACTCAACTGTGACACGTCGTCTGATCGCGCGTTCCGGATTTCCATCTGGGGTTGTGAAAGGACAGAACCACATTTTGTAGAGCGCTCCACAATTTAGTCTCTTTTGCAAATGTGGAGCACGGGAGACATGAAATGTGGATCGCTCTAACCGACGCATAAAAGAAGCATCCGCTTTGATTTTTTAAAAAAAGCTTGAAAAATCATGGTTACATGTTTCTTTGTCAACCGTATGACACTTCTTCTTTTTACCAATCGAAGTACCCCTTCTTCAATTTCTATTAGTATCCAATCAAAAATATTTATCATTATTCTTTTGCATCACGTTATATCCAATAGAATTTGCGTATTTAAATTTTGTGCTTGTTTATTGGCTAAATAAAAGAAAGGGGTTATTATCCACATATCGCACCTATCCGGATACGCCATATGACAAGCATTGTCACGAACAGGCAAGTCGCAATCAACAACAAGAAGCAACGAAGAGCTTACCGGAAGGCTCTGCACTTCCTGGCGGACGGGAGCTGAGTTGTCGCGCAGTTGAGAAAAAGTTGCAGCCAGCAACACCAAATAAGAGAGAGCCATGAGCCGCACCTGCACCACGTGCGGCGTCGAGACGCCCGGGACCGCCAGGTTCTGCTCCAACTGCGGCGCCAAGTACCCTGAAGACGCCTCAGTTTCCATTCCCCCTCCTGTCGCAGTCGCCGTTCCAGTAGCAGCACAAGCACAGTCAATCTATCCGCCAGTGCATTCGCCGACCTGTCAAGCGCCGTACCAGCCTCAGCCAGTACCAGCGTACCAACCAGCACCTCCGGCAGCCATGGCGCAGAATTACACCCAGAAGGACGTTTTCAATGGCCCTCCTCTTCCAGCCGCGCAGCAGTACCAGGGACAGCAGGGCCAATTCCAGGGACAGCAGGAGCAGCAGCCCGCGCTCTTTGGAACCAACCCTACGAGTAGCAACCGCGATATGACGCGCGGCTCGTCGTCCTCGGATGAGGGCCAGACGAAGGGCGGATTCCTCAAGGGCCGATACGCCGACCACCCGAACTGCGACGTCTGCCGAGTGGGGTTCGACATCGGTAAGCGTCGCCACCAGTGCCGCAAGTGCGGTCGCTACATCTGCGGCACGTGCTCGCCCGTGCGTTTGCTGATCCCGTACGGCCAGCAAATCGAAGGCGCCAAGGACTACGACACATCCACCCCGCAGCGCGTGTGTCTGCACTGCGCGCCGGAGCTACACCCGGTGCAGGACCAGCTTGCCGCGCAGTACGCGCGCTCCAACATGGACAACGAGCACGAAGCGAAGAGCCGCATCCACGTGCCCTACACGGACTCGCTGGCGAAGGAGTGCCAGAACGCGGCCGACATCATCGGCAACTTCTTCCGCAACGACAACGCCGCGTCCAGCGACCGGTCAATTCCCATCTCGTTCCTCGAGAAGGCACAGGGCCTCGCGATCATGACGATCGTCAAGGCGGGTTTCATGATCACAGGCAAGATCGGCACGGGGCTCGTGGTCGCGAGACTCCCCGACGGTTCGTGGTCCGCGCCATCTGCGATTGGCACCGCGGGACTTGGTGGTGGCTTCCAGATCGGCGGTGAGATCGTCGAATTGATGATCATCCTGGGCACGCAGGGTGCCGTCGAAGTGTTCCACAAGCCCCAGGTGAACTTGGGGGCGGGCCTGGACGTTGCCGTTGGTCCGTACGGCCGAGCTGCGTCCGCGGACGCTGCGCTGACCGCCGACACGCTCAACGCGAACTACAGCTACTCACAGAGCAAGGGGCTCTTCGCCGGCATCGCACTCCAGGGCTCCGTGATCGCCGCGCGCACGGACCTGAACCGCAAGTTCTACGGCAGGGACCTGGAGCCCAAGGAGCTGCTGAATGGCTCTGTGGCGCAGCCGCCTGCTGCACGTCCGCTCTACGAAGCAATCTATCGCGCGATGCAGAACGTGCAGGAGCTCCGCGCTGTACAGGAGGAGCTCTCGACTATGATGGGTACGTGCCGCCGCTGCACGTGCCAAAAGTTCGTCGCGCACGTGCACCAGATCTGGAACAAGAAGTGCAAGAACTGCGACCACGTGCACTAAGCAAACACCGCATAAAAAATGCTCCATTCGAAACGCGCCCATAATCATAATGAAACTTGCATGCTACCACTGTCGCCGATTCACGCCATGTCCAATGTGAAGAGCGTTCTGGCTGGGCTGGTGTGACATTTTGCATACAAATTCCTAATAAAAGAATGATGGTCTCGTTTCTCTCAGCTGATTGGCGCTGCCATTAATCAATCCGCCACTTCAGCTTCGCTATCAAAATGCTGAACGACGCCAAGTCGCATCATGACGGCGGCGGCACAGTCGCTGGTGGTGATGGCGTCACGATGGTCCCAGTACCAGTCGTAGAGATCGCGCTCCCAGCGGTGGAGCTCTCGGTGCTCGACCGCTTTCTACCACTCTGGATTGTTGCGTCCGCTGGCGCGGGGCTGGGGCTCGGCCAGCTCTCGGCCGTGCACTCGTTCATCGAGTCGACGACGGTCGGCGGCATGAACGCGCTCGTCGGCGCGGGGCTGCTCGCGATGATGTACCCGCCGCTCGCGAGCGTGCGCTGGCCGCTCGTGGGCCGGGCGTTCACTGCGGACTGGCGCCTGCTCGCGGTCACGAGCGTGCAGAACTGGATCGTCGGCCCGGGGCTCATGTTCCTGCTCTCGGCAGCGTTCTTCCGCAGCGAGCCGGGCTTCCTCGCGGGCTTCAGCCTCGTGGGTTGCGCGCGCTGCATCGGCATGGTCATGATCTGGATCGCGCTCGCCGGTGGGGACCTCGAGTACGGCGCGGCGCTCATCGCGATCAACTCGGTGCTCACCATGGGGCTCTACTCGCTCTACGCGAGTTTCCTGTTGGGCACGCTCCCCGAGGCCATGGGGTTGCCCATGCAGGACGAGCTCCACATCACGGTGGGCGAGATTGCGGGCAACGTCGGCATTTACATGGGCGTGCCATTTGCGCTCGCGATCGTCGGCTGGTTCGTGCTCGTGAAGTACAAAGGCGAGCAGTGGTACTTTGAAACGTACGCGCCGAAGCTCGACGTCGTGGCGCTGCTCGCGCTGCTGTTCACGATCGTCGTGCTCTTTGCGTCGCAGAGTCAGCGGATCACGACTACGATCGCGCCCGTGCTCTTCGCCACCGTGCCGTTCGCGATCTACTTTGCGATCATCTTCGCGAGCACGTTTGCGCTCAGCAAGCGCTGCGGCGCCAACTACGCGCAGAGCGCCACGCTCGCGTTCACCGCGACGAGCAACAACTACGAGCTGTCGCTCGGTGTGGCGGTCGCGACGTTCGGGCTCGACTCGGACCCGGCCATGATGAGCGTTGTCGCCGCGCTCGTGGAGATCCCGACCATGCTGCTGCTCGTGCGCCTCTCGCTCTGGGCCAAGACGCGCTTCTACCCAGCGGCGTTGTCGTCATTAGACGCAGCTCACGACGTCCTGCTTGTTGACGTTGAGATTGAGGCCACGAAGAGTTGTGGTGATGGCGGCTTCGTGGCCATCAAGAGCCCTATTTAATAGTATCAGTGGATGCGTAGAGCTACCGAGTGTGATTCGTATAGGATTGGTAGTGAGAGTATGTGTTGCGTATTAGAATGAAGGATAATGCATAGAGCTCCATGTGCTTCATAGTGAGACCTCGTTCTACCGCAAGTACCCATAATCATTTGGCGGCAAAATGGAATTCGTGTTGTGGTCACTCACAGTGGGATATGCTGCAAATCATGACCGCATGTCTCTCATCACTCTCTCTCTCTTCCCATACAAAGCATCAAAGAAACTGAGTGAAAGAAAAATAACAGAGCGAGCGGGAGAAAGGAAGGAAAGACAGCGAGAGAAAGAGAGCCACTCCACTTCGAAGTGAACCGCTGCCGCTGCCGCCACCGCCGCGTGACGTAGTTAAACGAGCCACGATGAGCGCTTCAACGCCAGCAGCAACTTCAGCACCGAAAGCGCAACCCATAACGCTCGAAGAGAAGCGCGCGCGCCAACGCGCCTATGTCAAGAAGAGCTACTACCGCCAGCAGGTGCGCGCGTGGGTTGCGATACTAAAATATCAGCAGTGTCTACTTGTGGTATGGACGGGAGCATTTATTCCATGGATCTAATCTAATCCATTACCACGCATGTGTACTGCGTGCATTACGATAGAACACGGTGCATACGCTCAAGCAGCAGATGGCACAACTTGAGGTCGAGTACAAGCGCCTCGAGAATGCAGTCGCACGCACAGGACTAGATAACCAGGCGAGCCCCAAGATCTACGAAGAGGAAGAAGATGAAGTAGAAGACCACGACACAGACGGCGACGACTGCGACACCGTGGCGCTCACAAACGCGTACACGAAGCTCACGCTGCTGAAGGAGCGGCTGCGCGAGGAGAACCGCGTATTGTTGAACGCTGTGCAGGAGCACAAGAAGTTCCAGCACCAGTTGGGGAATCTGGTCGATGCTGACAAGGTAGGTGGCTTTGTTTCTTCTTGGTATTCGGCGATTGGCTGGTTGATACTTAGGTATCAAGACTGACTTGTTGTGACCCTTGTTTCCTCTTATCCAGAGCTCTTCAGGTCCTAGGTCTGCTACTGACAATCCTCATGGATTTTCAAAGGCTCGGCGGCCACCGGCTGTGATCAAGCCCTTCACAGTCAAGGAGTGCCAGCAAATCGCCGCCAAGTGCTACGCGCGGCTCTTCCAGTTCCAGCAGACCAACTTCTTCGAGAGTACTGGCACGAACGTCTTTGGCTGGCGCGACGAGCGCCGCGTGCTCGACGGCGACCGGTTCGACTTCTCGATCAAGAAGTTCTTTTACGGCCACACCGCGTCTAATCTCTCGCTCGCAGGGTGGAGGGTCACCTCCTCGCCCAGATTCCGGGATCTCTTCCCGAGTACCCTTGACATAGACGTCTACACGCTGCAGCAAGTGGACGCCGACAACGTGGTCGTGTACCGCGAGATCCACAGTCCTGACGGATTGCTGGTCGAGAAGACGCTATTTCTCACGTCGCGAATCCGCGTCGACAGCGGATACATCAACCTCTTCCAGTCGGTCGACCCCACAGGACGGTTAGCGGATGCCGCTGGGAAGGAGCCTGAGAGCGAGAGTGCTTCCGGGTTGGACGTGAAGCTGTGGAAAGAGCCCAAGGTGCTGTGGCGGGGGCTGTTGAGCTGGTAAGTACAAGACAAGACGCCCAAATGTGTTGCCGTAGCCGCGCTCTGCTCTGTGTTGTGATGTGAGACCTTGTTCTAACCAACGTCCCCTTCCGTTTGTTGTGTTGTGGTGTATTTCTACAGGGCGGTGTTTGAAGAAGCCGGGGAGAACGCCGAACACTGCATGTTCAAGTTCGGCGGGATGGTGCCGAGCAACTCGGCCGTGTGGATGCTCGAGATCCTGCT
The DNA here is from genome assembly GCA_038050625.1 of Pythium sp. MPC-2022a. Classification (NCBI taxonomy): domain Eukaryota; phylum Oomycota; class Peronosporomycetes; order Pythiales; family Pythiaceae; genus Pythium; species Pythium sp. MPC-2022a. The sequence continues at coordinate 10,910 of JALBZB010001236.1, forward strand.
CATCGTGCTGCGGTGGGAGAACCTCGTGGTCGGGCCCGTATTTTCTATCTGCTGATGGGATTGAATATTTACGAGCAGAGCGTGGTATTATATGTGGAGATTGTCGTACAAAGCAGGTTTTGAACCAACATCAAGCGATAAGAAAGAAGTAGAAGGTTTGCATATAAATGACAAGAGAGTCTTCTCTTCAAGAACGATGTGTGTGCGTGGGAGCGTAATAGCATAACTGAATGAGGTTGATGAAATCATCAACGTGCTCTCAGTGGGAATTTACTCGCAATTACAACCGCAGTTATGTTATTATTGCTCACTCTCACTATGCAATCCACAGATTCGAACGATGCTGGCAGTCGACAAATGCATGTAGTTCCATAGCACTCCTCAATCCGTTTTCTTCTCACGTTCATCATCTTGAACGTGCTCGAGGACCCGCCACACTCCGATCGCCCTCAGCCTCTCCTTGTCGGCCTTCAGGTGGCACGCATAAGGTTTCGAGTGGTGGC
>JALBZB010001237.1:0-11388 GCA_038050625.1 Pythium sp. MPC-2022a
TGCTTTAATCGCACGATCGAGAGCCTCTATCGCCATTTGTACCGCACGTGGATGCGTATCATGTACATGTTGGCGATCGTCGGAGTCATGGCTCCACTGTTTCTGGTCATCATCACAAATTTAGGGACGTTCTTCAGTCCACAGAAGTAGCTGATTAGCGAGGCCAGCGACAGCGTCTCGACCAAGCTCGATGCCACGGGCGTCTTCATCGGTCTGTTCAGTCTTGGGGATTATATTCTGCGTCGAGTTCGTGTACAAGCTCTTTGACCATCAACTCAGCGTCATTTGGCGGTGGGTTGTGCTGAAGCCGTCGTGTTTTGTAGTGTACCAGAATCGGTCAAACCGCGAGCCAAGCGAGGTGTTTCTCTTTGACAAGTCGTTTGCTGCAACAAAAGAAAGCTACTGTCAAGGCGTCTCGTGGATGCCCAGTGGCCTTGTCGTCGGCAGCAAAGCAGGGTTCATTGAAATCGACACTGGCCACTACTACACACGACTGACTGCATTCGTTGCGTTAGCGCTCGTATGCTATGGCATCATGGAGATGCTGGGCGTACGACTTCGAAGAGGTGAATATTCCGGTGACGAATGGCGTATCGATCTCGCTGAGATGTCGAACTGGATGACAACCACGCTGGAAGAGGAACGATATTGCGGCTACTCGAGGTTTCAGAGGGAAAGAGCATTTACGCGCGTCCAATTGAGCACTCCATTGAACAGGGTTCAGAGAATGTGCTCGAATAGGGATGTCCCAATAGTGGAATTGCCGGAGGCTCACTATGACGCAGTCTAACATGACGTTTGCACTGCTTCCACTCTTACAGCTGGCCGCGTCCGTGGCGCGCAAGGCGCTGCTGTCGGTGCGGTCATTGGCGCCGCCTCGGTCTTTGGTCGCGAGTAGTTCCAGCGCTGGCGATTGTTCGAGACGCTTGAGCGCTACGAAGAGAAGTACGGCGCCGGCATCGCCCCCGCGGTGTACGACCCGACCACAGACATACAGACATCCTCATGGAGACGAAAGGCCTCGTGCGCAACCTCGAATTCCCGTCGCTGCTGCCGAAGTCGCTCAAGACGACGGAAGAGGAGATCGAGCGCCGCATCTAGGCGCGCGTGGAGGAGCTGCGACAGCAGGAGCTGGACGCGAAGAACGCGCCAGACTCACAAAAAACCTGAGTCGTTTGAAATCTGAACAACAAGTATGAAATGTGACAGCTGTGCATATTTTCTGTTATTTTTGATTCTTTGTGCGCTTTTGGGCCATTCCGCCTCGGCCAGCGACCAAATCGATATAGGAGGTGATACCCGATCCCGCCTATAATCCATAAATTGCTCACCTTGGCTGATACGCAATATAAAGAGGGTCAAAACTGGGCTGGGAACGGCACACTAATCCTTCCACCCACATACAAATCCCTATACTAATCGGATACAAGAGGTGTAACATGCTTCCAGCCCTTTCAGAAAAAGGCACACCCTGGATTGCAGTTTTCACTCGGAGTTTGTATGAGTCCTTAATATAACGAAGTGTGCCTTTCACTTTATTAATTCGGAGCAGATAATTCCATGATGGATGGGCACACCCATCCCTACACTTGTTTATTTAGGGAACTTAATTTATGATAACAGTGACGAAAGCCTTAAAAACATATAGTTTAGGATTCATTTTGAATTAGGCGTGTAACGTAACCAGCCACCACTGTTTCTAGGGATAAAGCACTGGTAATGGATGCCACGAAGATGTTCAAAAGAGGTGCGGCCAAGAAGAAGGAGGAAATAGGAAACTTTCTTTAGTGATTTGATTTGAAAAACTCGATTACAGGTAGCTCTTTCTTTAGTGCGCAGCACGAGCAAACACATCATGATCGTTCCTCCCCTTGAGAGAGATCTTGGAACGACGGTGACCCGCTCAAGGCGGTGTACCGTCGTTCCGCTCGCTCTTGCGTACCAAGTTCACCGCTCCACTCCTTGAGCACAAGCTCCCGCTTTTGATCAATCGGTACATCCAGGACAGCAGGACCCAGCGCCGTGTCCGGTAGAGAGATGTTGGTGCCTCTTTTTGAAGTCCTTTTAACTCACGTTAAAAGGCGTGGCTTCAAAACGCTGCAAAAAGCAAAAGCACTTTCTGACCAATAGGAATCTGATGAATGCTTTTACTCAACCAATGATTGCTTGCCAGCGTGGTACACTGTACCTCTCCCGGGTTGGCTGTTTAGGTTTTTACATCAAACCCGCAAACCCGTCCGTTTTCCAAATGTTAGCTTCCACGTGGTATTGGTTCTTCTATTGCACGTGGAAGCCCTAAAACGGGCCGGGTTCGATTATGGGTTTCGTCGTTTGCGAAATCCTTTCACAATAAATATCGTTTTTGGAAGGATCGGGCTTTTTTTGAGAACGCCGCGATCAAACGACAAAACCTCTCGCACACAAAAAACTCCCGTCTTCCCCTCAAAGCGAGCGACCTTTGAGATCTGGAATTTTCGAATTTTCCGCCACACAAGGCAAACCACCCACCACCCCACTTTGGCGAGCGAGAGGGGAAAAAGAAAGGCAAGCTCGACTCGCTGCATACAAACGCCAAGTCAAAACACTCTCTTGCCATGCGCGGCGGCAGCGGCGCGGGCCAGCAACAACGAGCTTTCGCGGGTGAAAAAGCGCGCGCAAATGATTTGAACGCCGAACCAGCACACGCGGATGCGACGACGCCGAGCGAGCGCCAAGCGACCAGCGACCAAGCACCACCAGCACCAACACTAGCACTGGCGGACGTTGCGGCAGCACTACCAGCAAAAGTCGAGGTGCCGGCTTGCTCGTCGCCAGCAACTGCTTCCCGGCTTCAACCACCACCTGCAGACCAAGATCTCAAAATGACGGAATGCGACCGGTCCCCAGACGTCACCATCTCTGGCGTGAAGCGCACCGCGCTGGCAGCGGATGCGTTTGGAGAGCACTTCGATCGACCGTGCGAGAAGAAGCTGAAGCGCGACGAGGAGCAGCACCATGATGGCGCAGGAGAGGCGCCGACAGCTACGATCCCATCATCACCTGTCTTTGCGGCAGAACGTGGATCCATCCTGTTGCGAAGAGAACGACATGCCGATGATGTGGAGTTGGTGCAAAAGCAGCGAGTGCTGTCGCCTCTGGATATCGCGTCTGCCGACCAAGTGCGCCAGCACCTACGTGATGTCCGAAGAGAAGTGTTCCTGCGTCCGTTGATCGCGATCATCACACGACTGATGTTCCACAAGTTCAACCACGGGTTATTCAACGTGCGCGTGGATCCTGTCGCGTGGAACATTCCACATTACTTTGAAGTGGTGAAGCAACCGATGGATCTGTCGCTCGTGAAGAACAAGTGCCTGAACTTGGAGTACGCCACAGCAGACGAATGTGCGGCTGATATTCGTCTTGTGTTCTCGAATGCGTGTCTCTTCAACCCACCGGGACATGCTGTCCACGAAGCCGCCAAGGTATTACTGAAGGAGTTCGAAGGAGAGTATTCGCGCTTCCAATCGAAAATGCAAGTACTCGGAAAGAAGCGAGAGGAACACTCCTGTCCATCGTGCCTATCCAACATCTGCGGGATCTGCAACCAGAAGTGCATCAACTTTGAGCCGCCGTTCGTGATGTGCTCGGGGCCGTGTCAGCAGCGCATCAAGAGACACTCGCTCTACTACATGACGCCCGACCGGTCGCACCATTGGTGTGGAAAATGCTACACGTCGCTCCCAAAGCTGCTCTCGGTGAAGGTGTACCCAGCGGTAAACGACTCGACTTCGGCAGACAAACCACAGAGTCAAGAGCAACAAGTTCCGAAGAAGAGCTTGGTTAAGGCAAAATTTCTGGACGAGCTCACTGAACCCTGGGTTCAATGCGACCAGTGTGATGGCTGGGTCCACCAAATTTGTGCCCTATTCAATGCGTGCGAGGATTCTGCTGGAGATGACGACGAGGTCCCATTCACGTGCCCACTTTGCCGCATCGACGAGTTGGAACGCGCGGAACAGGATTGGGATGTTGAGATGTCTCCCAGCGAAACCTCCGTTGACGAGTTTCCACTCAAGACCCACAACTTCAAGATTGAAGTGATGGGCTCCCACAGCCCCATCTTGAAGCGAAAGCCCGCTGCGAAAGAGTTCACCCGCGTCCTCGGCTTTGACTCTGTGATCGAGGAAAAGGTGTTCGACTACTTGGGGGATGAAGAGGTGGAACAATTTGAAAGCCGTAAGACTTTTCAAATAGAAGGTTTTGTGAGCAGCGAACAACTCCGGTCTTGCGCATTGTCTCGCTTTATGCAAAATTGGGTGCGCCAGCATCTTGTGAAGCTTGGAGAGCATGAAGCAGCCCAGTCCATCAATATCAAGGTGGTGTCATCGATCAAGAGCTCATGCGAAGTGAGTCCAGTGGTTCGTGAACATTTTCGCTCCGAAGGTCAATCGGTATGTGGTGCGCATTGTTTGGTGATTCAGAGATGACATTGATATCATTTTAACTATCTGCTTGTTTTCGTGCAGTATCCTGAAAGCATCGATTTCGCATCGAAGGCGATATTTGTGTTCCAGAAAATCAACGGAATTGAAGTGTGTATTTTTTCAATGTAAGTGCGTGCGCTTTTCTTGGCGAATCACACTGCATGGATATAAACTGATGTACTGACGCTGTTCTTTCGTGATCATAGGTATGTCCAAGAGTACGACGGAAACTCGAATTTCGTGGCGAACCGCAACCGAACCTATATTGCGTACATTGATAGTCTAGTTTACATGCGACCTCGCCACATCCGCACAAGCCTGTTCCATGAGACCCTCATCGCCTACCTGGCGTTCTGCAAGGGCAAAGGCTACCACCGAGCACACATTTGGGCTTGCCCAACCACTCGAGGAGGCGATTTTATTTATTGGTGCCACCCAACCTTTCAAAAGAACCCGGGGAAAGATCGGCTGCTCCAGTGGTACCTAAAGATGGTAGAAGTGGGGAAAAAGGCGGACGTGGTGTTCGCATGCGAAGACTTGTACGCGTGTGAGTTCGAGGATTTGGAGGCTAGGCTTCAAAAGCAGCTGCCACCATACTTTGACGGAGACTACTGGTCGGCAGAAGCTGAGCGTCTTGCGGCGTGCCCACCCAAGCGAGGAAAACTTTCGAGAGAGGCGTACGAAGCGAGTCTCAAGGGAGAGAGCTTTCGCAAGCGAGTAGTTGATTCGGTGAAAGCGTCGCGAGAGTCGCTCTTCGTCATCTCCCTCCAACCTAGCTGCTCGGTGTGCAACGCGATGATAGTGAACACTTCGTGCTGGAAGCAAACCGGGGACAACTCGAACGCGGATGTCTACATTTGCTCGTCGTGCTGCGTGTCCTCCGCTCCGCAAAGTCCAACTGACGCTCCAATGACAGAAGTGCTTCCTCCCAACTTTGTCAAAAACTTGTCCGAGAGCGAGCTTGACGAGGAGATCAAGTGCCCGTTTCTGGATCATCGACCGGACATGCTTAAGAACTGCGAGGAGCAGCACTACCAGTTCGACAGCTACCGTCGCGCGAAGTACTCCACGATGATGCTCATTTACCAGATCTCGTCGACTCAGCGAAAGTAAACAAGCGCGTTTGGCATCAGGATGGAGGAGAACAGCACTATTAGAGAAGAAGAACGAGGCGACGAAGGAGATCTGTGCGTACGGCTCGTTCCTTGGGTGGTTGTCGCGCATGCTCGAAGAATCGCTGTCAATGTAAAAGTAAGAAGTTAGAAAAAGATAGGCAAGTAAGTAGGATCAGATACGCACCACTACATGTAGTTCACATTCATAGACATTGTTCCCTTGTTGGACGCACGAAGCATTTCGGAATATACAGACACGAGGAGAAAGAATGATCTTTTCCATTTGCTTCCTCGACTCCTCTATCTTTACCCCTCCTCATTCGCTCAGCCAAACGCGATCGGAAGCGGAGCTGATCTCGCGCCTGCGTCCAGCGTCAGGTTTTCTTGGTCGAGCCATTTCTCGTATTGCTGACAGAAGCTCACCGAATCGAGCTTCAACTCATTGTAGAATTTTGCCAAGCGACCGCCATCCGAGTCAAACACCTCTAGCTCCATCTCTTTCCGCGCTTCGCAGATCATTGACACACCATTCGGAAGCGGCTTCTTGCTCGCGATCGAGTCCCAGTAGTACTTGTGGTGGTACGCCTGCATTTCACCAAAGATGAGACGCTCGACCGAGTCCTGCGATGGCGGCTTGTTCAGATCGTCATCTTCATATCGAAGCCAGTCATCGTCCAGCTCGGGACGCACGTACAGGTACACATCGGTAAGCAAACCGATGCAGGTGAACTTGCGCATCCACTACGAGTTGGTTAAACATCAACAAACCATGTTAGTGTCCAGACAAAGAACATACCTCAAAAGAGAAAAACCGCTATCAACTTACCCCATGACCAAGATATTTTGCTTGGGACTTGACCAGCTTCAGAGCGTACAAGCGTGGCAGTGGGACTTTCAGCGACACCACACGCTACAAAGGAAACAAAGACAGACAAACACAACGTTAGAATACTCACAATGATTTGTGTATCAAGCACAACAATAGTGGAAGGCTCAGATGAGCATGAAGCACATACCTTGAGCCAGACAATCGACGAGCTTCGACAGAGCGCGTTTTTGATAATGTTGGGCTTCCGCTTCGTCAGTTTCTGCAAAATGCGCAGAATCGTCGTGATCGTGCGCGTGGACTGCACCGAAAACTCGTTCATGTCGTCGTCAAAGCGAATGTTCAACCGCTCCATCTCTTTCTCCAGCGCCACAAAGCCCGATCGAAAGTCCTCTGTCTCCTGACGGGACACTTGCAGGTACGTCGCGATGTCTTTGTTCATAAACTTGGTCAGCGTCGCCAGCAGATTCGCTTCGAGGAAGAACTGCATAAAGTATTCGCCCTTGTAGATGTTGCTGGCACGAAAGTGCTTAAAGATCAGCAGAATGATGAGGTTCGACACGTCCAGCACGATCGACTTCTCGCGCAGGATCCATCGCCAGAACTGGTTCTCATTATCCGGACCGCCTCCGCCAGGTCCCATCATCCCATGCGGCGCAGAAAACTCCATCCCGCCGTAGTTGTTGCTATCCGCACCCGATGGTCGACGCGAGAAGAAAGTCTTTTTGTCGCGCGCGTTCAGCGCACTTCCGCACGAAATCGTTACCATGTTGCTCAGCAGAGACGTGTAATCGCGCATGCGCGGTAGGAAAAGCTGGTAAATTGTCTCGCACCGCGCTTCCCACTCGTCGTCGAGCGTCTCCAGAGAAGCAGTCGCGAGGTCGCTTTCGCTCGATGGATCAATCTTCAGTTCGTAGTGCGGGCGGTGGCGATACTTGTCGTGGATCGACTCGCGCAGTTTCACAAACTTCTTCTTCTGCAAGAAATACGGGTCCTGTGCGTCGGATACGGCGGTGGCCTCTTGGTACGGCTTGAACGTCTTGCACTGCAGCAAACCGTTCGCTTCGTCCTCCAAGAGCGTCTTGTCCGACACGTTCCGCGCTTTCCGCAGGTGCTTCAACTTGGAGATCGTGTCAAAGTTGCCCAGCACAGCGCTGAACCACTCGTAGAACAACAGCAGCAAGCGCTTGATCGGGAACCCGGGCAGCACGTTCATCTGCGAAAGACAGTCCAGCATCGTGACCAGCGAGTAGGACGGCGCACCGATGCCGATCATCATCAGCTGGCGGTCAAATACGGCGTTCTTCTTGTTCGCATTGAACAAGATCAAATGGTATATGAGCACCATGTCCTGCTGCAGCTCTCCGATCAGCGAGTCCACCTTGTCAATGTCGACCTGCTGGAAGTTGAGCGTACGCAGCGCGTGGATCGATCGCTGCAGGTGCTGCGAGAAGACTGTCAACGCGCCGCATTCCTGCAACAGCTCGTTGTTAACGCGCGCGGCTTCGACTTGCGCGAGCACTCCAGAGCTGCTATTAGGACCACTTCCACCTCGCCGCGACGAAGTCGACATGGTGATCGTTCCTTCCGCGAGTAGCACGAGCTCTCGCTTTGCACGATACGTGTTGTCCAAGTGGCGCACATGCGCGACCGACGTGTTCTCGATCAGGTTGAGCAGCACGCACACGCGCTCGCGAGCGCTGCGGCGCGATGAGCCGATCTTCTCCCAGAGGCGCACTGAGTCCGCATCCAGATCCGGGTCCAACTCCTCCTCGCGCACGTAGTAGCAGTAGAACGACGCGAGCTTCTCGTGCAGTGAGAGCGTGCGCAGCTCCCGGTCGCCCATACTCGCGAGCTCCTCCTGATCGATCACTTTTCTCCCTTTTCTTCCGTCTGGTTCAAGTGACGGAGGAGTCCAGTTTTTTAGAAAACAGCATTTCGGAAATAAACGAAGCTGGACAGTACACCGTCACTAACTGAGTTTACTTCAAATAGTGACGCCTCGATGATGTAGGTCACACGAAGTTTCATTTGTTGTGTGAAGGGTCCAAGAGGAGCCGCGAAAAGCTCCACCAAGATTCTCCCTCGCGACGTTGAGAAACTGGGAGAGTAATTGCATCGTATGCAGCACTCTTCTCGCGTCGCGCGTGCTCACCACACACACGCACTTATGAGAGTCGACAGAAAGACAACAGACGCGATGGTGTCGGCACGTGCTTTGAGGGAAGGAAGTGGGGCGTAAGGCTGCACAAACAACGTTTAGGAGGAGTCGACTTGGCTGTGGAGTCCTTCATCTTGGTTGAACCCGTCTCACTTCCCTCCTCGAACAATTGGACGCTGAAGGCTGACTTCTGGTCAAAAGGGCGACTATAAGTCTGCATCATCCGGGGGGAAATGGTTGAGCGAGAGGATGCACAAAGCTACGCATTACTCGTTGTCGCGTTGCTCATTTGCGATTTGCCTTTTTCGTTCACTGTATTGCTGACATCCAACAGTGACAGCTCAGATAGGCGCCCCAGATCTCGATCGCAACATCAGCAATCGGCACTTCGCTTTGAAGATCGTAGCGTGCTTTTGTGTGGCGGAGGACATGAACTTGCAAATTGAACGAAGAACACACCAAAATGCTTTGGAAGTAAAGTGAACGGGGAAGGCAGACGCTGCGAGTTTCCATCAGTTTTCAGACGCGAAAACGTTGGAGACAGACGCGCATGCCTTGCGTCGTCTGAAGTGGTTGGGCGCGAAGGATTATTAGAGGCGACTAACTAAAACAAACCGGGAGGGTCACTTTCTCCTGTCATCGCTGGTCGAGAAGAGTGGGGGCACAGAGCGGGAAGGACGATCGAGTGATCTCGTCAGAAAGGGACGGAATCTGGCTTGAAGCATTCACCATTTCATCTAGGCCACGATTGATTGTACTTGCTCCGAGTACTGTACTTGATTTTTTTATGTATCGTTTTAGAGTAAGGAGCTTTACAATTCTGTTGCAACAGGATCCCAGCAATGGTTCTCACGTTTTTTTTCACATGATGGTACCTCAACTCAACTCGTCCTTCTTGTGACTTGTTCAGCACCCAGCTGCGCCACTGCTGCTGTTGCCCACTATGGCATGCAATCACGCATCCATATGTGCGCTCTTCTTGTATTTTGTGGCCGTGTCTGCACTTGGCTTTGTGGTCTTGAAGAGGTCACTGCTTGTATGAGGGAGAGAGTTGTCAGGAAATTAAAAGTTGGTATAATTGCTGTGTGTGCGTTGTGCACTTGTACACTCACTATCAATAATCATTACAAATTCGCGATTGTGGTGGAAATTTCATCCGATTTGCACAGGAAGACTCCGTCGCTTATGCAAGCGCGCGTAGGCAACGAGAGCGCCAACACGCGAGTGTTATTGCCGAGAAAGTTTTTAGCTACTGGAGCCCATGAGTCCGCGCCATGAGAGATTTGAAGAGAAAAACAAATCGATGCTCAAAGCGCTCGTTAAACGGAGCTGAGTGAACATTTTACTTTTTATCCGGACCTCACGGTACATCAGCGAAGACTTCCTGGAAATCATCTGGTGGGCCGCGCCATCCAAGCCTGAAGCTTGCAAATGTCCATCGTTGTGACCTCGCCACACCCAGATGAGTTGAAAAATGTGTCTGAGATGATGATCAGCGCCGTCTCCAAGGACGTTTCGGATGGTGTGATCTGCACTACTGTACGTGGTAGCTCTGCATCAGAGAAGAAACCGCGACAAGTCTCGCTTTGGACAGCGCCGTGGCTGGCAACCAGCCCTCATCGAAAAGACTGTCTTTTCCAATATGCATGCCTCGGGGACAGAATACCAACGCGATTGACCCGATGCATGCACACGAGTCATTGCTCTACAAGTTGACTATCTCAGAAGCGAAATGGGAACGCGCCTGGGCCAATTGCATCCGCGAAAGCTCTCACCTGGGTGGTGAGCCAAGCAAAAGCGATTAAGAGATTACTGCGCAATGAGTTTGCCGGAAACCTCATCCGAAGTCGCATAAACGGTGCAGTTGAACGAATCCCTCCAGGACTTGATCTCAAACTCTGGTTGCTGTTTGCAATCTTGACATGTTGGATTTGGCTTGAAACTCATTAATGCGATTGCAAAGTCACGAGGATGACATGCTCCATTCGCAGCAATCAGCGCCATTCGCCACGCTGAAGCTTTAGCTTTCCACAGGAGTGGGTTTCTTCCTCTTTTTCCCTTCGAAGACGTGCTGCTTCGACTTCGTTTCTGTCAGGCTTGCACTCGCTTTTGAGCTAGAGTGGTACCGTGGATGATTCCTTTCTCGTCAATCGCGTGAGTTGGCGTCCAGTTGTAAAGTGAGCCACATGTGAAGATTGGGCGATTTGACCCGCTTCCCGGCAGACAGGCGCGTGAAATGCGCTCTTGATCATCCCGAAATGATTGGGACGACGGGAAGGCATGGGCCAGAGCAACGCGCACTTGCGTAGCTGCTACCTCCGGGAAAGAAGGGTCTCCTAATGAGATACGTGTCGTCGTGTACTGTACTCCCGCTCCCGAGGTGCCATCCGTGACGACTGAGCGCGCTCGCCTTCTGGCAGCTCGATACCTTCTGATCTTTCCTGTCATTTCCCGATTTCTTCCGTGGCAGCGCATCAGCAGCAGTGTAAGGCACAACAGAAGCAGCAGGTGGCCATCGAAAAGCCCCTCCAGCACCCACACCCACGCTCAAACACTACAGCGTATCCAGCACGCGACAGCCACCGCCGCGCTGACACAATCACCGACAGCCCACAGCGACAACTGATTGCCCCCGACACACGTACCTCATTCTCGTATCGTAAAAGAAGACCAATCCAACTCCCACGATGAGCGAAAGAACTGTTGACATGAACACGACAACCTCGATCTCGACCACGTCCTCCTCGACCACGTCCTCCTCGACGCAGGACGCGGTGACGGCGGTGACTACTACTACGACGGAAACGATCGTGACCGAAA
>JALBZB010001238.1:0-11387 GCA_038050625.1 Pythium sp. MPC-2022a
ACCTCGCCGCTGCCGTCCTTGTCCATCATAGAGAACGCCTTCTCCGAGAAGCGACCAATGTCGGGTGCTGTACTGCTTGGGGAGTTGGTTGGTTGGGTCACTTCAACGAATTCCATGATTTGGTTAAAGTTGCAACGAATTCTTATTCTCGTCATCACTTGCTGCTGTGACTGGGGTGGCACGCACACACGTGATCACAGGAAGAATATGAAAACTCACGTCTCACTCGTACGTATAGTACGCATCGAATGACTGCTCGCCTGAAAAATTCACTCAGACGCTCTGAGGTATCAAAAGTATCTGCTGACCACCAATGGCTGCTGCCAATGTGTGCCTGCTCCATCCAGTCTGTCTGCATTGACACGACATCTGCTCTGCGAGTGGATCGCACGTGCGATTTGAACAGTTCGCCAACATGATACGACCAGAAGAAGCAGAAGAATCAGGGCTGTCTGGGCTGTTTCAGCTTGTTTGGCTTTTGGTATTTGTGCAACTTGATTGATCTTCTTTGACTGGTGAGATGTGACGACAGGTCTTCATCAAATGAATGGGTGACTTGAAGATGAGGATACTGTCAGTGAATACCTAATTTTGCAGTATCATGCAACTGAGGGGAAAGCGGTTTGTACCAAACACGCATCCAATGTGAATTATGCATCATGTAAATATTAAGGCTATGCAATAAGCACCGAAAATGTAAACGCAGTCAACCCGCACTGTCTGACTGCCAAAGATCCAACCGTTCGTACCCTTATGGTTCGATAAATCACCGCTTTTGATTCGCAAAGATTTCAGCAATTAATTTTTCTATTGGCTGAAAACAGAAAAGTCGAATCAGATGGAGTAACGTTGCGTGCTGATGACAAAGAAAGAACAGGCATTGATCATCAGTGGGCATCTACCAATATACAGCAGCTCCACTGTCAGGCCACGTCATGCGCACGTTTGTAGCTCTTCGTTAGACGACGACGATGACGACGACGACGACGGTGAGCTGTAGCCGTTGCAGTTGTAGATGTCTACTTTTCATTCGTAAATCTGCCAGCTCCAGCACAAGCCCCTCCACCACCACCAGCAGCAGCACCGACAAAAAGACAAGCGCCATGACGGAGCAGCAAGAGATCAAGACCATGAAGCTATACCACCACATCGACCGCATCGAGCGCCGCCTGCGCGACCTCGGCTACTCACCTGCGAACGAGGACGAGCAGGTCGACCCCGAGCGCCTCGGCACGATGGACTCTCTCCACTTCTTTGGCGACGAGCCCATTCAACGCATCCTCCAGCTGATCAACAACACCAGCAGCTCTAATGACGATGAAGCACTTTCCAAGCAGGGCAACGCTGATAAGAAAGTGCTCGACATCGGCACGGGCTACGGAGGCACCGCACGCTTGTTGGCGCACCGCAGCGGCTGCCGCATCGACGCGCTCGAGCTACAGCCGGATCTCAGCGCTGCAGGCAAGCACCTGACGCAGAAGTGCGGACTGGACGCGCTGATCTCGCACAAGACGGGTGATTTCCTGCAAATGCCTGTCTCGGAGAAGGAATACGATGTGGTGGTGGGACTACTCTGCTTCCTGCATATCGGTAACTGGCCGCAGCTCTTCCAGCGTTGCTTTGACTCACTGAAGGAGGGCGGCGCGATGTACGTCGAGGACTTCTTCCTGCGAGGTCAGGCACTCACAGGCGAAGACAAAATGATCCTGAAGAATGACATCTATTGCTCGACACTGTACCACCGCGAACAGGTCGTGGCAATTCTCGAGAAGTGCGGCTTCGAAGCCATCGAGTTTCAGGACGTGACGCCCAAGTGGATCCCGTACGTTGTGAACCGCCACCTGACCTACCACGCAGACCTGAGCAAGCACGTTGCATACGATGGGAAGCAAGTGGCTGAGGCGTTGGATCATTTTTATTCAAGTGTCGCCAAGGTATTCCAAAATGGAAACGTGGGCGGATTTACGCTTATAGTGCGAAAGCCGTTCAGTAAGAAGGCAATCGCTGCTTAGTTGAATACACACACTACTTCGCCACTTTGTACTTCATTCTTGTACTTGATGTTGGTACTTCACGACGGAATACTTACATCATGGACACAATCTCCTCTTTTTCCGCAATCACGAAGCGTGGTTCGGCTTGCCCCTCTTCTTCTTCAGCGACAGGAGCGCTTTCAGTAGCCCACATGTCGTTCTTTTTGCTGAGCGTGAACGCCTTGAGCATCTCGAGCGCGTTCTGCGGCTGGTTGAGCGGCACCATGTGGCCCGCCTCAAACACGCGCAGGAACGAAAAATTGTCGACGCTGCGCACCTCGCCCGCCTTTTTGCCGTCCACAACCCAGGGCTTGTCCTCCGCCGCGACGAACTGTGCCTTCTTGTTCCACTCGAGCTCCAGCGTCCACGCCTTGCAGCCCAGCCAGTTGACGATAAAGTCCGCGTCGCCGGCGTACACGAGTCCTTTGATGCCACCTTCGATCATCGGCACGACCAGCTGGTGGAAGTTCTTCATCCAGTCGTACGCAAAGCCGGCGTGCACCTCCATGTTGCACGACTCCCACTTGGCGCTGTGCTCGTTCACGTTAAGCTGCTTCCGCGTGCTCTCGAGGCGCAAGAACTTCTCGACGTGGGAGAAATCATAGCACAACGGAAACATTTTGCACTTTTCGCGCACGTCGTACACGTTCAGCCCCGAGGCAGAGTATGGCGCCACCAGCGCAGCGTTGCAGAAGCTCTGCGCAGCAAGACAAGCAGCCTTGTTTGTCTGGCACTTCTCAATCATCTTGATGCACGGCCCCACAGCAGCCTTCATTGCCAAGTACAATGGGTACGACACCGCCTCCACGTGGTACGAGTTGTTGTACGCCATCTCCGGGTAGAACTTGTACTGCACCTGCGGGTCCGTGAGCCCGTTGCCGATGCCAAAGCCCTGCAGGTTGATGTGCAGTCCTTCCTTGTTCTGGTTACCCGTGAACACGCGGTGCGCGATCGCAGGCACGTAGTGGCCGCCGTAGCTCTCACCGAACACGTAGAACTCCTGGTTCTGATACTCCTTGTGCGCCGCGAAGAACTGCTGCAGGAACTGGAACATGTCGTCGCCCACCTCCTTCTCGCTCGTGTCGTACTCGCTTTTGTCACCGTAGCTGAAGCCCACACCCACCGGCTGGTCGATCCACATGATGTTTGCGCGCTCGTTCCACGAGAAAGGGTTGCGCTTGAGCGTCAGATCATCGTTCACCGAGCACGGTCCGTTCTCCTCCAGCAGCGCCAGGATGGAGCTGCAGCCTGGTCCGCCCGTGAGCCAGATGATCACCGGGTCGGTCGATGGCGTGCCGCGCGACTCGAAGAACCAGTAGAAGTAGTTCTTGGACTTGGAGCCGTCGAGCTTGAAGTAGCCGCTTAGCTGCTTGGTCTCGTCGCAAAAGCCCGCCGCCACGGGGTCCTCCGTTAGCGTGTAGGTCGTGCCGTTCAGCGTCGTCGGTGGAGCGACGACAACGCCACTGGCAGGCGCCGCGAGCAGCGAGAGCGTCGCGCCAACCGCACAGAGTGCTACAGCCGCCCACGCGCGCAGGTTCTTCCGAAGATACATCATGCTCTTGCCTCCTTCTTCTTCTTCTTCTCTCCCCTTCTTCTCTTTGAGATCTTCTCTTGAAGTGGTGGAGCTTCTGAGTTGCGAGAAAAGTAGGTGTCCTAGAATAGACCGAACATTATGTGGCTATCCCTCAATTACCACCTAATTTAAGCAATGCACTTGGAATATGTGGTACACGTTAAAATGGACTACTGCCAAAAAGCTGGTTTCAAAACTGGAACTATGATCTTTAGCGTGACCCACTCTATTTCGAAAAGGGTGAAGTTGCAGTCGTTTCACATTGCGCAATGCTAACAATCGTCGTCAGAGCTATGAAAAGCAACCACGAGTGAAGGAAACGGAGTCGCATGCGCGGTTGATTCTGCGACTCTGTATCATCTGAATAGGCAGAGGAGAACATGTGTAAGTATATATGGCTGCGTGTATGTGGTGCTAAAAGAGACACCTGTTGGTTTCGTAAATCGCAAGCGCAACACCAACTAACGCGGCCGTCGGTTTGTTTTGGGTGCGTGTGGTATTTTTATCCGCACCCCACGCGGCAAATATACACACAAGTACGTTTGCTGACTCGCCCACGAGCACTACAGTGGAGACGCGCGCGTGGGGGGTTGTTTGTGCCTGCCTGTTGCTCACTAGTGCCAACGGCCAGCTAACGGTGAAACACCAACAGCAGCAGCTTCATCTGAAGCAAGCCAAAGCGGGAGGTTAACGACGCATCAAAGCGACATGGGGGCAGGTGCGTCGGTGGAAGCCAACGCGGGCTCCAAGATGCAAACCCGCTCGCGCATTGTGACGACGTTCCTGAACCTCGCGAACAAGCCGCACCACGCGCCGTTGGTCGCGGCCAAGACCCAGTGGCGGATAGCAGCACCCTACGCCGGCACCGCGGCCGAGCCGTCGACCAACGAGCAGGAACTGCTCAACATGCTGCACGACCCCGTGGGCCAAAAGCACATCGGCTCATTCGCAAAGCGCATCATGACGGCCGAGACGTTCTTCTGCTGGGTCGAGATCAAGGAGTTCAAGGACGCGCCGTCGCTCGGCTACCGCAAGTCGCTCGCCAAGCTGATCTACAAAAAGTATATCAAGAACGGCTCGACTATGGCGCTCGGCAGCATCACCTCCGACCTCATCGCGATGTATGATGTACGTCCTATGCTTATTTACATTCTACATTGCCTTGAATGCTTGTATTCATATCATATTTAACGCTTACTTTGCACATGTATTGATCAATGGTTAGAAAAAAATCCTTGACATGGAAACGGACCCGCACCTCATGACGCCCGAGTTCTTCGATCCACTCATGGCAAACATCGTGAACGACATGTGCCAGAACACGTTCCTGCGATTCAAGTCTACGTCTGAGTATGAGGCGTACAAGCGCGATGTCAAGGAGACGTACAACAAGGTCACGGTCGAGGACTTTGAGTACCTGGAACTGCTGGGCAGTGGTGGCTTTGGGCGAGTCGTTCACGCGCGCAAGAAATCGACGGGCAAGCATTATGGTAACGTTGCTGGCATGTGTTTCTTTCGAGAGATTTTATACCCAAAATCACTGTCTCACCATCTTCTTCGTTTGCTTTCATGTAGCTATCAAGATCCAGCTCAAGTCCGGTCTGCTTGATGAGCACCACGACCAGCTGAGCCAGATCACGTCCGAGAAAGACATCCTCCAGGTGTGTCACAATCCGTTCATCCTTGACATGCACTACAGCTTCCAGACACCGGCGCACGCGATTATTGTCACGGAACTCGTTCGAGGCGGTGACTTGGGTGAGACACTGAAGGCGTCCAGAGAAGGCTACATTATTGAGGACCGCGTGCGGCTCTACGCAGCAGAGATCGGGCTTGCGCTGAATCACATGCACGAGCTGGGACTGATTTATCGCGACTTGAAGCCCGGAAACGTGCTCCTTGGTGAAGATGGTCACGTCATTCTTGCTGACATGGGGCTGGCGGCGGGGTTCGATCCGACGCTATTGAAGAAAGACGAAAACAGCTCGAAGTACATCCCGCAGAACCCAAAGCTAACCCGCCGGAAGACCACAGTCGGCACACGAGGGTACATGGCTCCAGAGATCATTTCGGGCAAGTTGGTGAAGCGCGATCAGCGACCCGGCTACACGTTCGCAGTGGACTTTTGGTCGCTCGGCGTGACAATTTTCGAGCTGATGTGCGGATACCAACCGTTCAGTGTGTATTCCGGCGGCAACTTTTTCCAGGAGGTCGCAAACGAAGAGATCTTCCGACTGTCTCCGCGCACGCAGCACAAGATTGAGCTGCAGAAAATGGCGCAGGGGGTGACGTTCCCCGCGCATGTATCGAAAACGGGACAGGACTTTCTCAAGCAGCTGCTGGAAGTCTCAGTCGAGCAACGACTCGGCTGCAACTGCGAGAAAGGCTTTGCCGAGTTCATGGAGCACCCATTCTTCGAGTCCGTCGACTGGGAGAAGCTCATGGTAAAGCACATCGATCCAAAGTTCAAGCCCGCGCTGCCGCTCCTCACTGACAAGAAAATCTACAACTCGTACGAGCACATGATGTCCCACTTTGACATGCGCGACAAGGACTTCATTCGACGTACGTACTTGTCGATCACCAAACTGAATGAGTTGACTATGCACTTACCAATACTTGGCGCCATCGCTAACAAACATGTTGTGTTTCTCATTCTCTTGCGCAGACGACTGGTATGCCGACCCAGCACCTGAACTGCAGAAGCATTTCGACACTTGGGACTACATCTCGCAATCCACACTGCGAGCAGAGCTGGGTATCGCGAAGGAGCTCGACGAGACCAACATCCCGTACAAAGTGCTGCAGCTCACGGGCGAAGACACGAAGATCAAGCAGGCAAAGGCAACGAATCAGAGATCCTAGTCACCAGGCAACCAGTTTATCAAGTAGAGGCGCAACACAGGATTTCAGCGCAACAAAGCTCATTCTTTATTCACCTTTCATTACGTATTTTTGTCAATACAAACAGCTGCAAGCAACATCATCCAGTCGATCCTGTCTAATGGCACTAGCACAGGGTTTCATATGCACACGAAAGCTACTCGTAAATGGGACCAAGGGGCTGCTGAATTTGGGGTTCCTCAGTAAAAAGTTTGATTTCTATGGAAGATTTATCGTTCATTTAGAATCAGTGTGGTGGTACTTTTTCATCATAGGAAGCCCCAGGCAATCACATGCAAACACGCAAACGCACACATGCAGCACATACAATGCAAATTCAAATACGCACTCAAACGCACTGTTCAGAGGGTCGTGATGGCTGGCGGTTCTTCAGGAAAAAATTAGAGTTAAGTTAGCGCTTCATCGACGCGTCTCGGCTGCTTGTGTATTTTTTCATCCTTAGAGCCGCAGGAAAAGGGACACTCTCACGCGCGCCACGATTGAGCTCGGGGGTGGCAGCACACGAAGTTCGCTTTTTGCTGTTGGGTGCTGCTGTCGGTCGAAGGTCGAAATCGTCGAATGACTGAAGCTACTGCGATTGCGATGCTCTGATCCCTTGTCTTCGCTCTGAACCGTCCACCAGTCGTTCAAATTGCCTGCAAGCTCGGACGCTTTGTCAGTCACCATTTTCGGAAGAGGGCGACGGTTCAGTCGAAATTTGGACCGGTCTTCTTTTAACCGACTGAGTCGCCAAAAGGTTCTGGATTCGGTATGAATTTAGTATCGGCCACTAACTCACTCAGTATTTACCGGTTTTATCAGGGTTTTTGCAAAACCAGTATTTACCGGCTCAATACCGGTAACCCATTTCTGCATTTGCCATCTTAAATCAGTAGATGCGAAGCTACAATGGTGGCAGGAAATATAAGACCACAATATTTTTCGTGTTGTGATCGAAAAGCTTTATAAAATTGAATGAAATTTTGACACAGAGCTTGTTTTTGCGTGTTTGGCTTGCAGCGTTAATCTCAGCGTCTAAAACCAAAAACTCATGAAGCAACAGAAAATAACGCGTTTTTGGGATGGAATTATTTATAAGATCAAGCCGGTAACATTGGTAATGAAAGCGTTTAAGAAAGTATCAATGGTTGCTAATACGGTGTCTTACTCCCCTTAAGTTCTAAAACAGCGGTGCACCGGTTGCTCATCGAACGAACAAGTCGTTCGATGTAGCCAGACTCAATTTCGTCCCAGGTTTGCAGAATGGCTGACTGGAGCTCCTGTCTGGTCGAGAATTGCCTTCCTCCTTAGTAGACACGACGGATAAGCATGCCTCACACGTTCTCGATCGAGTCGAGGTCCGGAGGCAGCGCTGACCAGCGCATAACGGTAATGCCCTGTTCGGCAAGCCAGCCCGTGGCGTAGCGTGAGCGGTGGATGGAGGTGTTGTCTTGCTGGAAGGTGAAGCCATGTGGGTGCTGATGCTGCGCGAGTGGTATGAGATGCTCCTGAAGCGTGCGCACATACGCTTCGCTGTTCTAATTGCCATGTAGGGCGGCCAAGCGAGAATTTCCTTTCGCGGAAAACGCCACACACACCATCACCGACCCGCTTCCGGCCTGGCGCCTCGAGTACACTTGTTCTTCCCGCCGGAGGTCGTGCCAGTAGTACTGTAGCCCGTCGGAGTCTTCAAGGTTGAATTTCTTCTCGTCGGAGAAGATCATCGACTCCCATTGGGCTCCGAGGATTACAGACGCTCGAGCCCATTCGAGGTGAGCGAACTTGCGCGCCATCGTGAGGACGACGTGCTTTTACGCTTCACGTAGTGTAGTTTCCTCACGGCCAAGCAGGCTGCGCACGGAGCGAGCGGAGATGGTAAAGTTGAGGTTGTGGACGAGCTGTGACGAGTTGTACTGTCCGGTCTGGGCTGTTCTGACGATACGGCGGAAGGTGTCTGGGGTCAAGCTGGAGCGTATGCATGGGCGCCGCGCCGTGTTGTACCGCTCTAGGTCACGTAGGTACGCTTGGACGACGGTCTTGGAACGCCGCATCGCCACAGTGATCTCTCTCTGGCTCCTGCCAGCCTCGTTCATGGCCACGATCTGACCTTTTTCATAGTTAGAAAGTGCCGGCCCTCTCGGTATCGTAATTATTGCTCTCCCGTTCTGGAAATCACACAAATGATAGTCAAACATCCGTTGTGTAAAAAAACGCCTTTGGAGAGCAAACAACGTGCCTGAATGAGTATTCAACGCCGAGCGATGAGTGGTATTATATTTCCTTCCGGGCACTTGAGGCGTTATTTTCAAATGTGACCCCAATATTGCTCCAATCATACAGGCAAGCCCACCAAACGATTGGTCTTTATCAAATGAATTGGAAACGTAATTACTTTTGTAAAAACTCCAATGTTTGGGTCTCAATCGTAAAAATTCAGATGGTCTTATAAACCCTGCCAGCACTGTAACGGATTCTCAATTGAACACCTCTTGCCCAATAAACCACTGTACCCAAATACAGATCTGTGCCAAAATTACAAAACCGTCATAATAAAAGACCCTGCTCTGGACTGAGCTTTAACTTGCTGAGAGCCAACAAATATGAATGGGCAGCAGCAATCCAGCAGCGAGACGTTCGCATGTGTGCTCATTTCGCATCACGGTGCCCAGCTCAAGAGTCTCCAAAAGCATCACAGAGAAGCTCGTCGTCATTGCCTGGATAGAAGAGCACGGCGACGGCATTCCAACACGAGCGCCCAAGCACTTCCATGACGAGCTCAACTGAAAGATCAGCGGTTCGCAAATGAGGCAGTGGTGGAAGAAGTGATCGCTCCTTAGAGCTATGAAGAGTCAGAGAAGACGCGCGCCAGACGGCGGCTCGAAGCCCATTCTCCGCGAGCTGGAGGACATCATTTTCGACCAAGTGCTCTGCCTCCGCTCAAACAAAGAGAAGGTCAGCCGCCAGTGGATTCAACCGCGCCATGCTGGTGGACGAGACTGCGGTCTATTTCGAAGACCCCAATCGCCAGATGGTTGATCTCACTGGAGTCCGTCACGTCATGCTCAGTTCGACCGGTTTCACGTCAATGCGAGTGACAGTTGTGCTCGCTGTCAGTGCGTTGGGAAAGAAGCTGACCCGCTGGCCATTTGGAAAGGCGCGAAGCAAAGCAGCGAGATGCAGAAGATCGGCACGGTTTACGTCATGTTTCAAGAGCGAGTATGGGTTGACAGTGCTGTTCTCAGCGAGTGGATCGACATGGTGTTCCCTACAGCCCTGGACCATGGCAAGGGGAAGCTTTGATCTGGGACTCGATGCGAGCGCACGTTTCCAAGGTGATCAAGGCCAAACGCGAAGCAAAAGGAGCCGGCATGTGCGTGACCCCCGGTGGTCTAACCTCCTATCTGCAAGCGGGGGATATCGGCGTCTATAGCTCGTTCAAGGAGAAGCTGTCGTCGTTCATCAACGCCTGGAAAGGCTCTGACCAAGTCGACTCATGAGAGGCGGCAACCCCTGCCCGCCAATAATCGAAACAGTTGCTTCATGGGTCGCACTGGCATGGAAGGATGTTCCCGACATAGGGGTGCAGAAGTCCGTGACGGCGGCAGGCTTCTCTTACGAGGCCACTCAATGGCATATCGCGCGCCACATTGTGTACGGCGACTTGTTTCGCATGAAGCGGCTAGACCGAGAGCGCCACGATTTTGATCATGCGCTTCTTGACCAGAGTTTGATTGATACAGTAGATGAGTTTACAATCAAAGATTACCTTTGATATTTGTCGCTGATATAAAAACCCAGTCAGTGTCATTTTCTATTCCATGCCATGAATACAAGTCCTTCCTAATACAACACCCGAGTCAATCTGATGGACCACTATAACTATAGAAGACGGTCTTTTATTTGGCAAAATCCGTTATGAAACGTCTTCAAGCCTACTGATTTAAGAGAATAAAAGCAGAAAGGACGCAATTTTATTTTAAATCAGTATATTTTGCTTTTTCTATCTTAAATCAGTACATTTTTGGATTTGTCAAATCCAAAAATGTACTGATTTAAGATAGAAAAAGCAAATGTGGAGTACCGGTAAACCGGTGAATACCGGTATCACTAAGCTCTCGTTTAAGCGACATGGCTGCATTTGACAAGCGCTTCCCAACTTGGTTCAAGTCGGCGCGGCGCGGTGCTACACGGCGTTCGCCATCGCGGGCTGCGTGGAAACCTCGTGGCAG
Organism: Pythium sp. MPC-2022a; assembly: GCA_038050625.1. Classification (NCBI taxonomy): domain Eukaryota; phylum Oomycota; class Peronosporomycetes; order Pythiales; family Pythiaceae; genus Pythium; species Pythium sp. MPC-2022a. Next base: position 10,719 of record JALBZB010001238.1, read on the forward strand.
AAATAGAACTCTCTTTCACAAGCAGAGCCAGCTGCGTGTGGGCGGCTCCTCTTCTCTCCTGTGTGATACAGCGCTGTCATTGCGAGAGAAGCGCTCAGGTTTGGCGTTTGTTCATGTGACCCGCCTCAGTGATCCCAGCAACGCGCAAAGGAGCTTTGACGCCGTGACGAGCCTGCTTGCGCTTGTAACACTGCGTCACGCTCTGCTCGTGTATATCGTTTCGCGATGGGGAATCTCATGGCGCGGTTTAGACCCACGCACGCCACGGTGGACAAGGAAGGCACGTTCCTGCACGCCTACCACACGAACGCACCGATGATGAGCAAACTCAAGGAGATCGGGCTCGAGCAGAAGCAGCTCTACGCGCTACACCAGATTTTCTCCGCCATGGACCGAGGTGCGTGTGCTCATTTGTATGGAATGGCTACAGTAGCAGCTTGTAGATCTATGAGCTGACAACCACGCTTGTTTGTTTACTCCGCAGACAACTCGGGCGAGATCAACATGCTGGAGTTCTTCAGCTACATTGGTAAGCATATGAGCCCTGTCCATGTATATACTGCTGGCTGTCCTAACAAAGTGGATTCGTGATTGTTGCGTAGACCTGAAGCGCAGTCGCTTCTCGGAGAAGGCGTTCTCTATGATGGACAAGGACGGCAGCGGCGAGGT